>REGL01000730.1:111528-122548 GCA_004194395.1 Aurelia aurita complex sp. Pacific | reverse complement strand
AGCATGAAGGGGAAGTTGCGCAAGCATTTGAGAAATTTCTACGCTTATTCAAGTGCAAGTATCTTGCATGGGACAGAAGCCCATCAAGTGATGTTGCTGATAAGGAGCAATGGATAGGTCAAGATATGCTGAAGCAGCTAAGAGGACATTATGCCACAGATCGTTTTATGGATGATATTGAAGCAGTGGCGTCTGAAAGAGATCTCAGGAAAATGTCATTTGACGAGCTGGTGGAAAGACTACGTACCAGATACAAGCCAACTCAGAATCAAACCATGGCTCACTACAAATTTCATCGTCTATCACAGGGCATCGATCAGTCATTTGACAGTTTTGTTAATGAGGTAAAAAAGCAATCAAGGAGCTGTGCATTCACATGTAAGGGCAAGGATTGCTCAGTTGCAGACACCCTTATTAGGGACCAAATAATTATTGGGGTAAGAGATGAAGAGTTTAGGAAGAATGCTTTAAAAGAAGAATGGGAGCTTCTAGAACTTGAGACCCATGGAAGAAGAGCAGAAGCGGCACTGATTGGAGCTGCAAAACTAGGAGAGCACAGGGAGTATAAGGTTGAAAGACTAAAACCTGGAAAATATTCGAAGAAATCAGTGGTCAGAGAAAAAATTTCACAACAGAAAAGTCCAGCAAGAGAGCAATTTAGGTGCTATAGATGCGGTAGAGGAAGATGCAACACAGAGAAGTGTCCTGCATTAAAATCGCGCTGCCATATTTGTGATAAGAAAGGACATTGGGCAGGTTCTACTTTATGTGACAAACAGAAGAAAGTAGAACAGAGAAGTAGAAGATATGGTAAGGCACAAAGAGTACGAGAAGACACAACTACAAGCAGTACTGATGAGGAATCTATTGTTTCAACAACAGGTGAAAGCTCCTCATCTGAGGATGTTGACAGTGGTAAAAAACAGGTTCGGAGAGTGCGTAAAGTATTCAGAATCAAGGGTGTTCGACAAGCTCATTGCAAGAAAGGCAAAAGAGCACACCATGATTTTCAGGTGGAAGTTGCTGTGCGTGGAAAGATTGTCAGAGCAACAACCGACACTGGTGCAGAAATCAATGTTATGCCAAAACGTACGGCAGAAAAGCTCAATCTCCCATTAGAAAAGTCACGCCTACGAATCAGCCCATATGGAGCAAAACCTTTCCGTGTTGTAGGCAAATATGAAGGTTCAATAGTTTTTGGAGATATGGTGACAACAGCAACCTGGTATGTTGTGCACAAGAAGAATATAGAGCCCTTGATAAGTGGGCCAACAGCAGAGAGGCTTGGAATAATCAAGTTTAATTCAGATCCACCTCAAGAAGAGGAAAGAATTCAGAGGATCATAGTTGATGAAAAATCCAGTGAGGAAAAGAACCATTGGCTGAAGAAATATCCCAAAGTATTTGAAGGGATAGGCACTCTGAAAAACCATGAAGTAAGAATATACCTGGATGAGACAATAAAACCTGTGGCTCAGCCTCCAAGACCAGTCCCATTTCACTTGAAAAAGAGATTAGAGGAAGAAATAGATAAAATGGAAAGAGCTGATATCATAGAGGAACACTCTGGTCCGGCTCCTTGGATCTCTAATATTGTCTTGGCACCAAAAGAAGATGGAAGCCTGAGAGTAACGGTAGACATGAGACAAGTTAATAAGGCCATAAAGAACACGCATGTTCCTATTCCAAACGTTGAAGATATAAAGGCCCAGTTATCTGGCAGCAGATATTTCACCAAGTTAGATCTAAAGGCAGCTTTTCACCAACTAACACTGGATGAAGAAAGTCGATATGCCACAGTGTTCCATGCAAATGGGCGGTTGATGCATTATAAGAGGCTCACTATGGGGAATTTAGTGGCTTCAGGGGAGCTGAACAAGGCACTGCGGCCAGTTTTTGGAGAGATTCCTAATGTTCATCTCATACATGATGACATGATAATTGCAGCACCAACACTGAAAGAGCACAACAATACAGTGGAAGCTGTTCTAAACAAAGCATTTGAAGTAGGCATTACCTTCAATCCAGAGAAGAGCATATTCAATGCCAAAGAAGTGCCATTCTGGGGAGTAATCATTACCAAAGAAGGAATAAAGCCAGACCCAGCCAAAGTCAAGGCACTCCAGGAAGCAGAAAGACCACAAAACAAAGAAGAGCTGATTTCTTTTCTTTCGATGTTGCAATCCAATTCTGCATTCATACCTAGAGTATCACAACATACACAACAACTCAGAGAGCTCACAAAGAAACATAGCAGATTCAGGTGGAAAAAAGACCATCAAAAAGAATTTGAGCAAGTAAAGTCTATGTTTCATCACGAGACCCTGATCCGATACTTTGACCCAAAGAAGGACACCTACATTTTTGTGGATGCCCATCGCACAGGCTTAGGGGCAGTTTTGGCTCAAGGAGATTCAATCAACAACACTGTTCCAATTGCAATTGCAAGTCGCACAACAACAAAAGTGGAGCAACGGTATCCACAAATTGACTTAGAAGGCTTGGCAGTAGATTTCGGCCTTCGTAGATTTCGGCAATACATAGTAGGAGGCCCACTAGTAAAAGTGGTGACTGATCATAAGCCACTAGTGAGCATATTTGCAAATAAACGCCTTGGATCTATACGTCTTGACAGGGTCAAATTACGTCACCAAGACATAAAATTTGAAGTTTGCTGGCAACCAGGGAAATTCAATCCGGCTGACTATGCATCCAGACATGCCACACCACTAAAGAATCTACCCAAGGAAATCCGAAAAGAAACAAAGGAATTCACAAAGCTCTGTTGGTTCCTTCATAGTTCTCCATACGTGGAAGCAATAACCATTGAATCCCTCCAAAGATACACGGATAAAGACAAGGTGTTAACAACCCTCAGAAATCTTGTTACCAAGGGAAAACGGCCAGACATTAAAAAGATGCCAGAACTACAACCTTTTGCAAAGATCTTCAATGAACTTACTGTTACAGAAGGAGGTTTACTGTTGAGAGGAGAGAGAATAATGTTGCCTGAAGTGTTACTCAAAAGAGCAGTAGACAGAGCACACCAAGGAGGGCATCCCGGTGAGTCAAATCTCAAAAGGAGGTTGAGAATGCATTTTTGGTGCCCAGGCATCAATAAAGCAGTGAGGGACAAAATTAAAGCGTGCTTGCCTTGTCAAGCGCATACCAATAAGACAACCAGAGAACCACAAGCGATGTTGCAATCTCCAGAGCATGCATGGGGCAAAGTAGCCCTTGATTTATTCGGGCCAATGCCAAATGGAAAACACATACTTGTAGCACAAGACATGCTCACACGTTTTCCAGCTGCAAAAACAGTACGTACTACAAGTGCCAAGGAGGTAATACCTTCTCTTGATGATATTTACACCAACTATGGATACCCAAGTACTCACCTCACAGACAATGGTCCGCCATTCAACTCAGAGAGCTTCAGGAATTACTCACTACAAAACGGTATACATCACCAAAGAACATATCCATACCATCCGCAAGCAAATCCAGCGGAAAGAATAATGAAACCTATAGGAAAAGCGATGAAAGCTGCATTCATGGAAGAGGGAAATCAACAACAGGCTCTAAATCAGTTTCTTGCAGCATATCGTGCTACCCCCCATATAGCTACTGGGGTACCACCAGGAGATTTTCTGCTGAGAGATGGGTATCGGGTGGATTTTCCAGCTAGAAAGCCATTAAGCGCAAAAGATATTGCCCAAGCAAAAAACAAAGATACAGAAAACAAAGAAGCAATCCAGAAGAAAGCAAACTTTTCAGTGAAGAGACGTAAGGATCAAATTTCAGTTGGGGATACAGTCTTGTTAAGAAATCAGAAACGACCCAGAAAGTTTGATCCCAAGTTTGATCCACACCCATGCCAAGTAAAGGAACTTTCCGAAAGGGGGTTGACATTAGTTAGACAGTCTGACAATGCAGTCTTTAGACGCCACAAAGATGATGTCAAACTTTTCAATGCCAAAACAGAAGGTAAAAAGCAGACCAACAGTTCTTGGTATCATTCACAACCTGCAAAATCTTGTATCTTGCAAGAAGGGGAGAACAACATCAACCCTCCTGATCAGGAGGCCCCAAGAAACAACACAAATGATCCAACAAGTGTACCTACCGTACCAACAGCGAGTTGCAATGACGGCAATGAACCACCCATTCCACAGTCAGGCCTAACGACAACGCGATCTGGACGTGTGACAAAGCCCCCACGTTGGTTCGGTGACTATGTAAGATTTTAGGCCAAAACTGTAGTTGTTTTAAAAACAAAACAAAAGAGGAGAAGTATTGGAGTAATTGAGTTGAATTGAAGAAATAGCCTCGTTTTGAGTTAGAGACAGATGGGCCTAAATACATGCCTGAATTCAGTTGTGAACAAGCAAGGAGACACGAGCTGGTAGACACTGGTAGAAGGTGAGCAGAAGGACTGAACCTGACTATTGTATTATCGAAATTACTGCAAATGTTAATATTTATAAATTTATCATGTTGGATTGTTATTTTATAATAATTGAGTTTTCTGTTTATTTGCAGCTGGGCTTCATACTTTTAAACTGAGGAAAACTGTCTTGTCATTCCGCGTTGTCTCATGAATAGAATAACGGGCTAGGACACTTTAGAACGCATCATTAGCCACTTATTAATAGTATTAGTATTCATTATGCAAATAAGTCAACTTTAGAGGATAATGTAACCGGCGTCCTGCACAGAGGCTAGCATTCGCAGCATCACCGACGGCCCCCTTCCTTCACAGCTACGGATGCAAAAGTCGCAGGTGAAGTTAAGAGGAAAGGTGGAGGGAACCAAAACATCTTCATGCATATGATTCTGCACAGAGGTTATTTTCTTGACCGCTTGTCTCAAACTAGATGCCTGCGAATAGAAACGTTCTGCAGGGCACTGCATAAACGTAAGTAATTTTGCGTTATCGTAAATCTCACATGACTTCTAATTTGAGACAGATGCACCAAAAGTTTCATGCACGAAATAAGCAAACTAACGGTAATGACTTTTGATTTTTTGCGTATCATCCTTGTTTGACATAAAGATCAAACATTGCTTTTCAGGCGATGCTCTTCCTTATAGAAAGCGCTTGATTTTCTATTGTAGTTGATTTTAGCAGCAACACTCATCTCTTTGATTGTAGTTAAAAACAGCATCAACGATCAGTTGGGGCTATGAAGAAATCAATATTCAGATTTCTCTTATGCTTGCTTAGCTCAGGACTGACTTTGTAATCATCCAAAAGGATCTTATGTTTTAGTGATCTGAGAGCTGAGCGCTCATAAGAGTTTCTTATGAAAAACTCTTATAGGATTTATATAAATTCGGCTGTAGATTGGAGAATGCATTTTAATTTGGCTTCTAAATTAAAAAAAAAAACAAATTATGAATCTTGTTTAGCTAGAATTGCTAAACATTCTTTGAAGAGTAAATATTCCAAGGACCAAGGTATTGCTGAACCTGTCTGTTACCAACCTTACCCCCCGAAAAAAAGCGGTCAACAGCGGTGTCCACAAAAGAGTAATTTGTCTTGTAAAATGAGCGATTTCTATATTGCATTGTTTAATTTGAATGGCTTCTTAAACAATAACCCAGGTGTTTGAGTAGTCTCACAACACCTCATATTTACCGGCAAACCTCAGATATACCGGCACCTCAAATTTACAGGCTCCCGCTATGGTGATATATGAAAATGCTTCACATGTCGTTCAATTGAATTTAGTTTGTTTGGGCCACCCCCAATAACACTCTTTGGGACACATTAGCATTCAGTGGGCCGAAGGTGCTTTTTGAGACCATTTAGCATAGCACCTCATCCTGAATAAATTACTAAATGGTGAGGCCAGTGCTATAGGCTAATCTCAAATACCAGAGTGGACCTCTTTGAGGACCTCTTAATCATGGTAAAATCTACACTCGTTTTTTTAGAAACTAAGGTTCGATGCTGATAGGCAGTTTCTTAAATTCTGTATTTACCCGCTAGTAATGAAACCATCATAGCAGTCGGCCATTTTGTCTTACTATTTTGCAGCGATAAAAAGCTTCATGGATGGAAAATGAAATAGCAGCCTCCAATGTCACAGCTCTCCTGAAACTTGCGATAATCCTCAGAGAGTTCCACTATTTCTGACCTTACAGAAATGATTTCTTACCTTACCTGAAGTTATTTATGACTGAAAATGGTAAGACGAAATGGCCAACTGCTGGTTTCAGTAATCAGGCAAATTCAGTCTTTTGAAGGTCATATCTACATAATTTTTTTAACGGACTTTGACGGGGATGGCATCAAACTTTATGTAAAGATCTGAAGAGCAACAGCACATAAAAAATTGGCAAGAACCTTCTGTTGTTTTGTCACAATCTTCAGGCAAACGGGGCACAATTTTTTTGGGACACCCTGTATAGGAATCTTAATTGCCATCTGTTTTACAGATGAAAACCTTTCAGCAGATGTTGAACTCCGCACTCCTGCTGCTTTGGAAGAAGGTCGTCTATCAACATGCTCCTTTTTAAAATCTGGCCGTTTTGGTTCTTCCTTAGAAGTGCGGTCATCATCATTAGCAGGCCTGTCCTGTTTTCATATGAAAACCTTTGAGCAGGTGTTGATCTGCTTGCTCCTGCTGTTTAGGAACAATTTTGCCTATAAAATGCTTTCTGTTGCAATGTGACTGTTTTGATCTTTCCTTAGATGCTCAGCATTTTCGGNNNNATCAACATGCTCCTTTTTAAAATCTGGCCGTTTTGGTTCTTCCTTAGAAGTGCGGTCATCATCATTAGCAGGCCTGTCCTGTTTTCATATGAAAACCTTTGAGCAGGTGTTGATCTGCTTGCTCCTGCTGTTTAGGAACAATTTTGCCTATAAAATGCTTTCTGTTGCAATGTGACTGTTTTGATCTTTCCTTAGATGCTCAGCATTTTCGGATGGCAAATTTTTTTCATGGACGAAGACCTTGTAAAAAAAATTGCACCACCATATTCAGCTGCTGAAGATGATGGTACTTGGTTGAAATATGGCTGGTTCATTGAACTGTGATTGTCTTTTGATCCATCTATGTTGCCACAAGCCAATGTCAAGTCAATGAAACTAGTAAATAGCCGTTGTGCAGCCATCAGTCGAAGGGAATCATTGAACTATGACCCGTCCTTGATGTAACGGAAATGTGAGAATCTTTTGGAAGGCAATCCTCAAAATAGAAAAGAAAGATGCATCGTCTAATGCTGCTAGAGCCAAGCACATCAGTCATTGTAGAATCTTTTCAATTTTATTCATTCTCCTGCCAACCAAGCAATAACTAGCACAAAGTAGATTTTTTTAAGTTACATTCAAAAACAACATGCCAAAAGAAAAAGCTGTTAGACTAAGGCAAAGTGCTACGATAGCAAGCACAGTTAGCTCCTCTAATGTCGTGGGGAATGAACCAGTGGAACAAGAAATTCCTTTAGAGCCGCTGATTTCTCGCCGGATCAGTTGAGTAAGATAGCAGATATTACGAACAATCCGTGCGAAATAATCTCACCAAAGCTGCATCAAGAGCGGCAAGAACAACGTTAGATCTGGCCCGAAGTGCCCTAGACAAACAGCCAACAGTGGTACCAACTCCCACTTCACACCAAGTCATAAATGTGGAACAAATAGCTACACCTGCCACTTTGAACACTTCCTTTGCTGCCGCTGCAACAAATTTGCCACCTGTTGCCAGTCAAGTCCTCTCAAAATATTTCATGCCAGAAATCCCCGCAGCCTACATCCGTTCGATTCAAATGGATGATTTTTTTTATCTTGGCAAACTTTTGCCTGAAAACCTCTTGAGAATGTCCTTCGCAAGTGAGAATGATAGGAATGTTTCTTTGGTTGTTGGTCCAAATCAAGAATTGAAACTTAAAAGAACAATTGAAAGGTGGAAATTTCAAACATAGCAGATTGGACTCTTGCTTTTACAACGTATATGAAAGTTATTTTAGAAAAATTTTTGAATCGATCTCACAAGTTGATCAATTATTGCAGCGCAGCCCCGCGCAGCGGTGGCGGAAGCTGTCATATAGATCGGTCAAATACCAAATCGTGGACTATGTTTCTCCCCTGAAACTGCGCAGCAAAATTGCTGAATTTCACGGAGGAGGGTTTGTTTCAACGCAAACGTGTCACGTGTCACGTGTCACGTTCACCGAGCCGTCATCGATTTCGTTTCAGGGAAGCAGTGGAAGCTGACGAAACAAGAAGAGATTTCGTACACGTACACTCTGGTAAGTATAGTACATCAGTCCTTATATTTTCATTGCAAGTATGAGAGGGTTTCTTTTCATTCTCTGTTATTAGCCATTCACAGAATTGGGTTAACATCTGATTTTTTTGAGGGACAGGAGTATCTTAATCGGGCCTAACTTATGAAACGCCCGTTGAGGCAACCAATATCAGATTGCATTATTGCATAATACTAGTGACTTCCCCCGTGTGGAAAGATCAAATGAATCACCCATTGTGGCGAATACTTCTTGCAAATCACCCATTGTGGCAACGAATACTTCTTGCAAATCGCCCATTGTGGCAACAAATACTACTTCTAAATAAATGTGCAATGGTGCAAGCAATACAAAATTGCATAGTGAACCTAATCAACCGGGAAACCTAATTGTTTTTGGAAATAATTACCAAGGCACTTTCTTTAATAATACAATTTAATCATAATACACAAGATTATAGGGACTCCCCATTCCTTTGTGCACGGGAAGCACTTGAAATGTTTGCAGAAAACAACAGTGCAATTTTCATTTGGATGGTTAGCCTACATATGGTATCAATTATTCTCAATCCTGAAAGCTATCTGGGTTTTCTTCTGTTTCAGGAATGAAAGATAATCTGTTAACAAGTGAAATTCCTGTAAACATCAGCATTGGATTGTGACATCTTGTAAAAGCAAAAGGCAGCATTATATTCTTCAAGTAACCTTCATTCAAAACAAAGCATTGCAGCATGGATAATTGAAAAAGTTAGAGCAAAAAACATTGTGGATTTTATACTGTCTCCATTAAATGGAGTGAAGCATTGAACAATTTTTTCAATGGTGATGCAGCTGTTACTTATTGTTGCTGCTGTGATCAAAACATTTTATGTTACACTCTATTGAATCAAACATAAAACACTTCATTATGATGATTTACCTGTTTGATTATCATTGCTGATTCTGATTAATGCTGTTGGAAGTAAACCTTGAATGAAAGCTCATCACAAAGAAACAACGGAGCCATTGCTGCAAATATGGCTATTTCCCTTTCANAGTTAGAGCCAAACATTGTGGATTTTATACTGTCTCCATTAAATGGAGTGAAGCATTGAACAATTTTTTCAATGGTGATGCAGCTGTTACTTATTGTTGCTGCTGTGATCAAAACATTTTATGTTACACTCTATTGAATCAAACATAAAACACTTCATTATGATGATTTACCTGTTTGATTATCATTGCTGATTCTGATTAATGCTGTTGGAAGTAAACCTTGAATGAAAGCTCATCACAAAGAAACAACGGAGCCATTGCTGCAAATATGGCTATTTCCCTTTCAAAAGTTGATGTCAGGGTTGATCCGTGGCCAAATAACAGAGCATTCATATGAGGTACCACCCAGAGCAGTGTGATGTTGTAAAGTCCAAAGGAACTTTGAACATGACTGATACTGTGTCTGACTGAAAATTGCAATTTAGTGCTTCAATTGAGGCCAATGTTTTACTTGGTATGATCTATGCTGTAGCATGCTAAAGTGTCTAATGATTTCCAAACAGTTGTCATATTTGAATTGTTTTAAACTCACAACATTCGTTTCTCAAAGCACTTTGTTGGAAAAAGTCTGAGCTGCACTCACTTAACTTTATTAACAGCTGGTTTAGATATAATTCAGGATGCAGCTAGATATCAGAGATCATTCACATGGCTTATTTATGACTGACTTTTTAGATACAAAGCCAGTGATAACAAGAGTATAAATTGGGGAGTATGAGATAACAAGCTTTAGATTTGTCTGTCCACTGTAAATCATGAGCACTGAATGTTAGATTATCCTATGTTAGTAAACAATCATATTTTTAACAATGGACCCTCAAAATATGTGTCAGGAGGCTCAAGTGCAAAGAGGGACGAACCTTGCCACTCCTTTAACAGGGGACATACCTGCCCCAGGTTCTGTAAGTTTACCCATATATGTAACAAAGAGAGAAAGAGTAACAAAGAGGGTTGCCTGGGAGAAAACCCTGGAATTAGATGTCCCAAGTTTCCAAGCCCAACAGGAACAAGTAATGTGGCAAACAACCAATGGGGTCCATGATTTTCTAGGGGTGGGGGTAACAACCCAGGCAGCAACCCCGTTAATGTAGATCATTTGGAAAAGGAGTTGATGGACTATCCCAATGGTGTTTCCATGTGTACTTTATGCTCTCAGCTTCGGTTTGGGGCACGTATAGAACACCCTGTTTTTATGGCCTACCAAAGATTCACAAAGTCTTTGAAAATGTTCCACCACTGTGCCCTATCTGTAGTGGATATTATTCATGCACAGCTAAACTTTCTGAGTGGCTAGACAGCTTCATATTCTAAATGATCCCTCCCATTGATCTGATGGCCTCCCCCTGAGTTTTAAAGGAACTATGGCACTCGCAAGGAACTTTAAATCATCAGCGTGGTCTTTTTTACAAGCACAAAGATGAAAATGGGGAAAGGAGGGATTCGCATGTCAATTCAATGGAATCGGAACTAGTTCCAACAAGGTCGGCTTAAAGAGATATCCCACATTATGACATGAGAAGAAATAAACCTGCTGTAGCACAAGAAGCCATGTCAAGCAAACAAGGGGATCAAGGAAGATATGCCAGCATGCCATCATACAAACCTTTCCAGAAGTTAGGCAACCCCCAGTTTGGCCTTTCATGCAGCCAATACAACAACAACAATATCCCCGCAATATCCACCTTACGTTCAAACTTACATGGCTCCAGGCCCAAGCGGTCTTCAATCGTATC
>REGL01000730.1:95442-106883 GCA_004194395.1 Aurelia aurita complex sp. Pacific | reverse complement strand
ACTTGATGTAGAGAGGTTGGACGACAAAAAATACTATAAGCTATGTTTTAACACACTGAGGCCTTTCGGACTTGTGTCCTCATCAGAGTATGATTTCGAATGATTCTAAACTATCAACGATGTGTATATAAGCTTTTACGAGGAAATTCTATACTTGAGGATTATGATGCACGAGGTAGATATTTAATTAGGAGTTTAGAAGGGCGTGTCCTTCTTTGAATAGTTTTTCTTCATAATATAAAAGAGCAGACGAGTTATTTAGAGCAAAGAATACGAATATTTTGAAAAACGGCTCTTTTAGCTTGTTGTGTCTTATTCCGCATTCGTGGACGTGTTTGGGAAAGCTACAAGTTGAAATGCCACTTCTGGATTCTGAAATATGATTATTCATGCGATTGCGTAAGGTCCGTGTCTGTCCAATGTAACTCATCTCGTTGTTGCACATGTTACATGAAAGGAAATCATATCAAAAGAGACTGCTAATTCACATAAGAAAAGATCGAGAAAAACTTCACATTATCGCCAAGGTAGGCAGATTTTCGTATGCTGTCACGCCAAGAACTGATTTTATTGAAAATCAGGTCTACGCCGAAGATCTTCGGGCCTAAGTACATGGAATGCACCCTGGGTTTTTAGGTTAGGCCCATTTGCACTATCAGTGGTTGGAAGTATCCCTCACCAAAGTTGTTGGTTGGAAATATCTTTTAAAATTAAAAATAAAGACATAAGATAGAAACATGTAAATATAAACTAGAAATAATTTTCATTAGAGAATGCTGCGTTATTAGATATTAATAGATATTAAATTTGTCCATGATGAGCAATGAAAACGGGTGTAAACGTTTCACTGATGAAAAGCACTGTAAAATATGAAGCCTTTCTTTCCATGTAATAAATTCACACACCATACAAAAAATCTTTAAATCTACTCTTGACGTCATCTGATGTAATAAAAACAGCAGAAAATGGTAGTATTATATGAGGAAACATTGATATTCTGTTCTCCCTTGAGGGTGATGACCCTCCGGTGTTAAGGGTCCTATCATACATTGGTACTTAATGGTCCTAGGGTCCTAGGGTCTGGTTTTTACTGTATGCCTGGAGAAATGACCCTGGAATGGGTAAATTTACCATTGGATATAAAAAAGGATTTCTTGGGGTGCACCAAGTAGGAACTGTGCGTGAACAGAATGGCCTGTCCAAGTGACAGTAATATACTATCAAGACTCCAAAATCGCGAACAACATGGCGGAGAGCGGACGTGCATTTACGAGCTGAAGCACGACGCTGTTGTGGGCTCTCGCTACTTAGTTTAACCATGCTCATAGATTAAATGTAGCTTGGGCATTGATTCTAGATTAATTTTGAAAAGTTTAAATCGATTTTACTGCCCTCGGTCTACTTGTACGTGATGTCTTGTAAAACAAGATTGCAAGCCAGGCAAGATGACTTAGGCCGCGAGGATATGGACTCAGAAGAGGCGTGCTCGGAGGACAATGAGTCTGATGCAGAATCAACAAAGAGCACCTTGGATGCCATCTTACAAGGACAGAAAGCCTTGGATGAGAAAATGTCAGGTCTAGCAACCAAGGAATGCATAAATGAGCTGAAGAAAACCATTGTTGAGCAAAATGAAAAGATTCAGATCCTTGAAGCAAAAGTTGTACTGTTGGAAAAGTATGCCAGCCGCATCGAGAAGCTTGAGAGAAAAGCGGAAGAATCTGAGTCACTTCAGAGTAAAATCGAGGATCTTGAGCTGCGCTGTGATGAGCAAGAGCAATACCAGAGGAGACTTTGTTTGCGATATAATGATGTAGAATACAATGAAGATACAGGTGAGACTGGTGCACAGTGTTTGGAAAAGGTGAAAAAGATGATCAAAACTGAGTTAAAATTGGATATTCCCGACATGGCGTTTGACCGCGCCCACCGCATCGGTCAAACAAAGGAAGACCCGCAAAGTCACAAGAAGTTTCGTCAGATCATAGTTCGTTTCACGACATGGCGTCACCGAACACTTGTGTACAAGGCCAGGAAAAAGACAAGAAAGTTTAAAGTACGGCTTGATTTAACCCATCGAAGAGCCAAACTGATCCAGAGTGGAACTGAGTGGTTGGAGAAAAAAGAGGAGTGCTTTGCTTTTGCAGATTTAAATTGCAGACTTTGCCTCAAACTGAATGAAAATTTTGAATATTTCAACACCAAAGATGAACTTTTGGAATTAATTAAATACGTTTAGATCTTGTTTTTATAAATTGGTTCGTACAGGTTGCACCCACACTGAGCTGGATTCGCGTTTCGGGCCGGTCTGCGGCGCGGTGGGGTGCGCGTCGGGGCTGAGTTGGTTTGGCTTTGTTGTGTTGCCGCTCTTTGCCGTTGTCTGGGGCGCGTCGGTCGCGGTGCTTCACTTGTAAATTCGGCTTTTTGCTGGCTTTGCACCTGGGGTGTCGTTCCCGAGCGCGCTCCTGGTGGCGGCGGGGCGCGGTGGCGCGTGGGGTTGGATTGGCTCGGCTTTGCGTCGCTCGCCGCAACGCGCTGCGGAGTCGTCTCAGGGTTGAATTCAGCTAGCTTAAACGCTTCATGTTTTTGCTTTCAATTATTTCGTCACTGCATGTAGTGTTATAGTTCTGAAGTTCGTTTTCGGGTGTTTTAGATTGGAACCTGTTGAATTGGATTGTGTTATTTGGCTTATGATATTTTGTTGTCCTCAGTCAGCAGGTTTTCCTCAATTCACAAGAGATCTAGTCACCATTGTTGCATGATCCCAATTGCATTGTGTTCGAACTTTCCTTTTGTTTTCATCAGATATCAAAACAATTAGTTCAAGGGATATCCGTGCAAGATAAAAAACGTAGAAATATGTAGCAGCCCCTCCAACAACAGCTAATATGTTCTCCCCAAGGACGTTCTTAGCGAAAAACTCGTTGCATGCTTTTGTTTTTGTCATGCATCTGAGATTAAGTAACTCGTGTTTCCGTTTTTGCAGTCCTTTTGTTTTTCACTTGTTATTTGTTTTTCCAATAAATTTAGACCCTATTTTTTCCCCTACAGAAACTGCAGCATTTTTTTTCGCAAAACCAATATGTATTGTTGCGCAGCACCGTCGAGAAGATCTTTTTTTTCTGGATGCAGGTTGACGTAAGTCAGTGGAGGGCAGCAATCGGCTTGTTCCGGTCTTCCCTGTGTGCAAAAAGAAAACCCCTTGAAAAGTTCTCAACTTTATCGATGATGAAGTTAATTTGCAAATTGTACCTGTTTTGCTGTATATTCATCTTGATTTCGATCTTTTTGCTTCCTCTTTCGTTGACAGTCCAAATTGTTGCAAAGTATTCGTTTTACCCAAAATGCCGCTTTCTATTCATCTTTGCTCAGCTATACTCATCTGTCAGGATTTCATTTTACATCCTTCAAGAGTTAGTAAAAAGGTAGCCTGCGTGCAGACTTTACTATTGTGGAGGAGTTTTAGAGGCGAAAAGGGAAAGGTAAAGTCTGCGCATCCACTCAAGTTTTTCTGTTCCAGCGATAAATTTTATCCCCCGTCCTCATTGTCTAAGGACCAATCACGTTCGACTTTTGATTTCTCGAAAGTATTGGTCTCTCTCACCTTGCATCTGATTGGTTACAACTAGAACAATCGGTGATCTGCATTTGCGTGTTGTCCAGCCCTTTATCGTGTGTAGGCCTAAGCTTTGCGTGTCTCATACAATGGCGGATCAGGCTCTGTGTTTGTGTGGATTTTGTGCCGACGCGATTTTGGAGCCTAAAGACAGATTCCTTGTTGAAACCAGCTTTGCAACATTCAATCCTATCGATGAAATTAGAGCCCTTTCTTTCAAGTATATTTTATCGTCGACGTCGAAGCACATTTGCAGAAAATGTGTTGACTTGCTGAAGAAAAGGAAAACCGTTCGAACAAAGTTACTAGGTATAGATGAGAACCTCCAGCAGAGGTGCTGCTCACAAACGCAGAAAGAAATGTCAGTGGAGAAAACGTCGCATCTTTGCAATTATTCGTATGAGGTTGAAGGAGACTTCGGGAATGATGGCATGTTGCCAATATGTCTGACAAGCACACCAAAAAAGGCACAGTCTGGACATGCCTCTTTAACAAAAACACAAACGACTCAGGAGACGGATCTGCCCGAGACAAAGGTTACAATTGTTGTGGAATGGGCCAGCAAGACGAGGAAAAGAGTTTTGGCCAGTGGCTTAGATAAAGTTGGAAAAATGCTTTGTCGAGGAACGTTCAAGGATATTGCTGCTGCTGTGTGGAAGAACGACAAACTGAAGAAAGAGATTGTCCCTCTTATTCTCAGAGACATACACAAAGAATGTGCCAATTTATGCTCTCTAAAGAAGAACAGTATGCTACGAAAAACATCAAAAGAAGAAATGTTAAACTTCAACTTCGATGATCTGAATAGGGAATTGAGAACGAATGCACCACTTTTCTGGGCTGTGCTAAAGACAGCGAGCTTTAAAAATGGAAAATCAGAGGAAGTTTCAAATTGGATCCCAGCAGTTTGCACCGCAGCTGCTGTTTGCTTAAAAAATAGATGTTCAAGAATGACAGCAGTACAACTCCTAATAACAATTATCTTGCAACATTCTGGAATGATGGTAAGAAATAAATGATAATGGTGTTAAGTTGGATTTATTGCAATTGGGAACAAAAAGTTTGAAAAAATTCCATGGCTCGGTAGTCAAATGTTGCTCTCAAAGGTCAGATTCAAAATGCGTCAGTGTATGGTAGAAATTACTGAAAGTTTCTTATTTATCTAGACGTTCAAAAAATAATACCCAGTAAAATGTAAATCATACAAGCTTATCTTTTATTTGCTTCAGAATCAAAGATGAAACAAACAGCCAGTGAAACTTTTCCATATTTTTTGACCATACAAATTTCTTAATGTTTTGGTGATGTGAAAGTAAATTCCTTACAGTGAATGTCATACCCATGGATACAATCATTTTTCATAAGAAACTAAGGTTCGGGGCTGGCAGGCAGTTTCTTAAATTTTTGGGCCATTTTGCAACCAAAAGTTTCTTACATGTTATATTTTTAATGCTGGATGTAGAGTCAATGTTGTTTTGTCTAAAGGGCTCCCAAATTACTTAGTGATATTTCAAAACAAGTAAAGAACATAATTCCCACTCAAACGATCTCAAAACAGTTGCTATAACTGAACAGTGTCAAAACATTTGTAGTGCGATAGGAAAATTAAAACTGTAAGTTACAAAAGTTTTAGCTTTTTCAATTCAGGTAGGGTTGTTTCTTAGCTTTTGAAAAATTGAGCCTACCGTTTCTTGTAAGCAGTTTCATGAGTGTATTACTTATTACATTTGCTATATGATCAACTCTAGCGTTAAGTAAGTTCAGTTTTTGGTAGCCCCCACCCTCAATTCCATCCAGGTAAGGGCATTTTGGTACAGTATGTCTAACAGCTGTTTGATTTTTCAGGCCACTTTACTTCGTCTTCAACCATTAAGGATGGTGGTGTCCCATACATTTATGTATAAAAAACTGGATGAATTTGGAAAAAATCACAATCAGCACATAATTGAGAAGGTAACAACAGTATGAGAAATGCTTTAAAACACAGACTTTAAAATCTTTATACTTGTTATCTTACATTATATTAATAATTACATTGCCTTTTTGAAAACATGTAATATTGATTGTTGAGATCTACAGTATGTTGGCATTAAATGATTTCCCTTCGAGTGTGGGGATAGCATATTTTATCACCTTAGAAATTCCATTGAACCATAGAAATTCCTTAGAAGTTCCACTGAACGATGCAGAGTCTGTGGTAGTAGCTTTCTCTTGTTAGTGTACGTTGCTAGCTTTCCTTATCTTCGCCATGTTTTGGTGCTTATTTTGTCGCTAGTACAGCGTATGCTGTTTTTCGGCAACTTCAGCTCGTGCGGCCACCAACTTTTTTATTTTCATGGTGTGCATACCAGCCCTGAAAAAAGGCGGGGTGGACTAGGGATAGAATTAAGTACCACAACATATAACTATAGTATCTGTTTTNGCTTTTTCAATTCAGGTAGGGTTGTTTCTTAGCTTTTGAAAAATTGAGCCTACCGTTTCTTGTAAGCAGTTTCTTATAAAAAAATGAGTGTATTACTTATTACATTTGCTATATGATCAACTCTAGCGTTAAGTAAGTTCAGTTTTTGGTAGCCCCCACCCTCAATTCCATCCAGGTAAGGGCATTTTGGTACAGTATGTCTAACAGCTGTTTGATTTTTCAGGCCACTTTACTTCGTCTTCAACCATTAAGGATGGTGGTGTCCCATACATTTATGTATAAAAAACTGGATGAATTTGGAAAAAATCACAATCAGCACATAATTGAGAAGGTAACAACAGTATGAGAAATGCTTTAAAACACAGACTTTAAAATCTTTATACTTGTTATCTTACATTATATTAATAATTACATTGCCTTTTTGAAAACATGTAATATTGATTGTTGAGATCTACAGTATGTTGGCATTAAATGATTTCCCTTCGAGTGTGGGGATAGCATATTTTATCACCTTAGAAATTCCAGATGTTATAGCTGCGAGATACTTTCCCTGTGTTAATTAATAGCCCTGTGATCCATACTATATCAACACAATAATATGTAACTGAAATTTAAATTGTTAAAATCAATACTTTCTCCTTTGCGTGTAACTTTACTGTTGTGAACACCAATTCAGAGATGGATAGGCCTGCATGCTGACTTTTGCTATTGTCTCAATTCCAGTAACATATGTTGTCTCAACGTTGCTCTTTTAGCTACTAACATTTCATTCACCATTACGAGTACAGTAAGTCCCGGCATATAAGAAACGAACATATAAGAAACTGCAGCCTGCCAGCACAGAGAATATCTTCTCTTTCATAAGAAACTAAGCAGCCTGTTTTTTTCCAGTTTCTTATAAATCAAATTCCCACTTCTTTCTGTCTCTTTTTCAGGTAAAAAATGAATCAAACAGACTTCAAATATGCAAAGGTGAAAAAGAAATCCAGGCAACTGGTGTTACCACAGCAGCTGACGATGGACGCAAAATAGTTTTCGACAATGTTGATCACCGCACAGAAGTACATTCAATGACTGAGACCCACCAAAATGAAGATGAGCACTGGGTCTCTGTGATGATCACGGAGAATCGTATCTCTGGTAATCACCTTTCTGATGTCCAACCACCACCAGAAGCAATTCTTTCTTTGCAGAACAATTGCTGTATCCCCAATGAAAAGGAGCATAGGTTACAAATCGACAACTATGCAGCACTTGTTGAAAGGATGATCACAAAGCACATCCCTTGCCTTCAGTTCCTGGAAGATGTATGTGTAAAACATATTCCTCATGTAAACATGTCAAAAACAAGAGAGCCAACAACCACTGTGAGTTTCTAAATTTATGCTAATTGTTTACAATTAATTGACTGGCATTGAATGGGGCCCCTAGTTTGACTTTTATTAATGACATCTTTGGCAGCCCTAATGATGAAGCATACAGCATTTCTCTTTTTTGTCTCCTGTTTTATTTCCTCAGTTTTAGAGGCATCCCTAACCCTATTACAAGTGATACAGTAGATTCATCATTTGTATCATGTCTTTATTTTCTTTCAGTTGCCATATTGCTTTAATACCCAGAACACTGTACTTTAAATTACTGAGATAGAGAACCTGAAATGTTTAAAGGAAAAGTAAATTTCCGCAAACTGGCTAGCACTTTGAACTATTCATCCAGGATTTTTGAGGTTAAGTCATCAAATTTCAAAGTGTTATGGGGTGTCATTTTTCTAATTCCATTTATTGTCTTTCCACAGAGTTTTGTTGTCCTAATTTATGAGAATGAAAACAAATCAGCTGGCATGCAAAAGGTCCTTGAAGAGTTGCACTCTCAATACGTTCCATCGTACACAATCAAAGATGAGAAGTTTTTCGCTGAACAAGCTTTGGTTGGGGATCAACTTTCTGTTGAAAGGGCAACAAATGCATTGTTGCAGCTTGGAAATGGCTTCTCTTCTGAGGAAAGACTAGATGGTTTTCACTCTGAAATTGCAGATTTTCATGGTGGAATGAAAGTGTTGCAGGTATGCATGCCGGACTAATTTTGGTAGATGACAAAATCAAGTTTTTACTTTAGCACCAATCCGCTCTAGGGAGAAAAACAAAACAGTGTCTGTGGCAAAATGAATCATGGATAGTATGCTTGTACATGCCAATTATGCATATGGTGGTCTATGCATACAAAGAATTCTTTATTCCTTGACTGATTGCTCAATTTTAAATCTACCGATATGGAATTAAATTCTAATGTTGCTTCAAGCTTACAGTACTTGTACTGTGTAAGAAACTCATCATAGGATAACCAACTGCCAGGGTGCAAAAATTCCAGTAAGTCAAAGTCTGGAAAAACAACTTACATGTTTTTCTAATAGGAAACTTGGATCAGCACTTGGTACTAAAAGTTTCTTAATTTTGCATGAAAATTTAGTGTTTTAGTGGTAGGTCTAAAACTGCCTTGTGGTTTGAAGTTGAGCCTTTTTATCAACAGTGGTCTTTCATCTTGTATTGATATTGTCACCGTGAATAAACCAAGGCAAAAGATACCATTCTTTACTTTCAAAACTTTATATTTACAAACGCAATGCCACACAAACCACAATCTACTGACTATTATTCTGGGAATAAAGTTTCTTAAATTTTGGTCATTGTAATGCTAGTTTCTTATTAACCAGTTTCTTATAAAAGAACGCATACAGTACTGTATATACAAGAAACTTTATTATCTTGGCTAAAATTGGCTGCTGAAATGCTCATGGAGATTCCATTACAATGAACACAACAACTATATGCGGGAAACTGTCAACAAACTGTCAATACTGTAAATGTCACAACTTTAAAGAAACTTTCCTGACTGTGCCAATTTCTAAATTGTATTGGCAAATTCTATTGACACGCATATTTTTATGAAGAAAAATTATGAAGGGAATCAACACATGATAAGACACGCAAGTTAAAAAGAGAATAGATCATTACGTGATCTGATTGCACTTGCTTTCAAAATGCCATCTCATTGGACAGATAAAGATAGATGTGGCAAAAGGGCAAACACACTGTGTTGACTCCCTTTCATCTTGTGTTTTTGTTCTTTGTATTACAAATTACCATAAGATGCATACTATAAATGAATTGTCTTATTTGCAGTATGGATTCAACAAATTTTACAATGTGAAATCTCCTATGGACAAATGCACACTTCACAGCGATCGCATATTGATCAACAGACGAAATGTTGTTACAGAGGTTAACAAAAAGTATGATGCATGCATGAAATTTTTCTTGTTAGAAGTAGAAGCCAGAATTGTTGCTGCAACTTTGACATCACTTGGTTTGAACGCCATTGACCAAACACCAACTAATGATGTACTACCTAATGGAATAAGATCTGGAAGCATTTCAGAACGTAAAGAATATCTGCATGATGTGGCCATGTCTACTGTAAAATCTTTCATTCTAAGTAGTGAAAGTGCTACATCTGTGATGAAAAAGAAGATGTATGAAGACTGGTTAGAAATGAACAACCCAATAACTGCCGATGGAAAATTCAAATGCAGAGAAGAGTCATGCTCAAAACTTTTTCAGTACGATGGGAAGCGGCGTTTAGAGCATGAAAGAACTCATGGCCTTCACCAAAACATGCTACATCAGCAGAGGGATAAACAGATGTCAGATGATATGCAGAATTACCAAATAGCACTGCTTGATTATGGAATGCTTGTGATGAATTTTTTTGATGCAATATCTGAAGGTGATGGTGCGCGAATAATTAGGTGCTGGAAATTTTTCCTTCTTCACCTGAAAAGTGATGGTGCACAAAGCCGCAAATATGTTTTGGAAGCCTTGTATCTGCTGTGCCAAGTGTACGCAATTTTGTCACCAAGAGACACACATCAGCTTGTCTGGAACAGATTCCACAAAAGAAAGTATGGATCTGGTGGGAATATTCCACTTGACATGGCCCTTGAGCATTGCAACAATTTCCTCAAGTCAATTCTACGTCATCTTGGACCAAATTCAACCAACAAGCGTGCTATTGATAGGTACTGCAAGGCGTTAACTTTCAACAGAAAGATACTAGAGAACTTTGAAAGAACAAATGATATATTGAGAAGATCTGGAAAGCATGTGCGTGGATCCACAGAGGAGGACCTGAAGAAACTGGTCAAGCAGCTGCTGAGTGAAGATGCATTTAAGTTTGTGAAGGGACGTGAATACAAATTCTTTCAAGGTGTGAAGAGAAATTTACTTGAAGATTTGAACTTGCATGCAATGTACACACGGATAAATGAACACAAGAAGAACATTTTTGAGTCAAAATTGGCACGATGATATTTCATCTGTATACAGTATGTGTACAAAGAGCATCTTTTTGAGTTACCGTTTAGCTCTCTGAGGAGAAAGATTACGGGAAACATGGCACACAATGAAGATGGGATCGAAATTATATCAGCTGTAATGTCTAGAATAATACACACTTTTACACTTCCGATGGCGCACGCGCAGCGTGCCACAATGTTGTGAGGCAACACAAATTTCGAGTAAACAAATTGAAGATTGATGTGCAGCCTAAGGTTTATCAAAGCGGTTGACTGTTGCTACTAACTCGTCTCTCTGACATTGAATTGGGATATTTTGATCTGATGACTTCAGACGTTTGAGAGATTATATTTTCCTTTTAATTGTTTTTCATAACAAGTTCTATGATTGCTGTTTAGCTCTCGAGATGAGCCGTGAAAACAACCAGGAGCTGACACTTGACGATGTTAACATTTTGCAGAAACTCTATTAGTTTTTTGTTGTCGTTCAAATTCAGGAGATAACTGCCATCATGACTGAGGTCAGAATTTTCATTTTCCACTTCAGTTTCCTCTTTGTGCATTAAATTATTGATTTCTTTTTCAGCTTTCTTATCAATTGTGCGGGGGTAGTAAAACCAAGCGTTCTGCCTGTCATTCTCATCTGTATTTGCTGGTGAAGGTGAAGTTGTGTTTTTCAGTGCCAACCGCTGGGATCGCAGAAATAGAGCAGACCTAATCGAGTCCGCGACCCCTTGTCATGACGCTCAAGTGGTGGGGTCCTACCGGGTATCAAACCCACTCCGCCTGACTGTTCTGGCTGCAAAGTCAGAGGATTACACCACTGAGCCACAACACATGGGAACTGCTGGCCCAACTCCGCATGATATCAACTGTTGTTGGCTCATTCTTATACGTTCTTCCCATGATCTAACCAAATCATCGTTTGTTGGATATTGCTTCAAATCTGGTTTCTTGTCTTTATCGACTTTATGTCCCTTGTGCCAAATGTTCTCGCTCTTCCTATGTTTATTTGGATTCTCTGTGTTGATGTGGAGGAGCTGTTGTTGCTT
>REGL01000730.1:15378-35144 GCA_004194395.1 Aurelia aurita complex sp. Pacific | reverse complement strand
TACTATAGAACAGCACAAGAATTATATTACTTGCTCATTAACTGGATGACTTTCTTTTCTTTGGGTGTCTTATATTTTCCGGTATACGCAGCAGCTGTGAGTCCTTTGTTAAGAAAAGTGGCGCATAGTGGGTGACAACTGTGAGCGAAGGGGCTGTAGATGATTGCAGCTTAATTTCCAATCATATGATGTACCATGGCTGCAACTTCTTCCCAGTCTTCACCTCCATTTTCACCTCGCAAAGGACCTGGGTAATATTGAATGTCAACGTTTGGGCGATTTATTGTTCCTTTCCTGATAACAGGATCTCTTAGCACATCTGCAATTACCCGCTCTTCGAATGATTGGGAAAGTGTTGCTGTTAACGCCATGATTGGTACGTCTGGGAACACATCTTTCAGTTCCCCTAGACGATCAAATGCAGATCTGAATGCTCCTCCCAATTGATGGATCATGTGAACCTCATCTATGGCTATCAGTGACAGGCCTTTGCATGTTGTATGAAATATTTTAACTTTTTTGATAACCCCGAGAGAAGATGCTGTACCGAAAAGTTTTTCTGGTGTCATGATTACGACTTGCGGAGAATTTTCTCCATCAAGATCTCTTCCATATGACTCTGCATCAGAGGTTGCTCCGACCAATACAGCATCAATTTTCTTCTGCTTCATTTTGGCGACTTGGTCCTCTGCTAAAGCGGTGGTTGGGATGATGACCAAGACTGTCTGATCGGGTCGGAGAACTGCAGACAGCTGAAAGCACATACTCTTGCCACTTGCTATGGATTGGACTACCAATAATTCCTTCCTCCTACTCCAAGCGGAAAGTGCCGTCAGCTGAAAATCGTGCAAATCATTGACATTGAAGTACTTTCTGGCATACCCATTCCATTTCATCGATTCATCTTCTGCTATTCTCTCTTTCTTCCCTTCTGATTGATACTCGCCCGTGTTTTGCATTTTTGTGCTTGCCGCTCACAGGTTCGCTCGTGTCCACCCATATGTTTTCTACAGTTTCAAGGCAAGGACTAAATTCATCATGACACTTCAATTCGTTGACTATTTCGTCAAATGTGGGTCTCAAATCCGCCTCTCCTCTCGATGCCAACATCTCTGCATCAGAGAGATCATCAGTTGATCAGCATTGGCTGGAATGGTATGTCTTCGATTCCAATAAATGGCCATATAATTTGCAATTGAATTGCCATCCATCTTTTTGAAAGTTCCTGCCTCTATCTTGCTGTCAACAAGCACGTGTTGTGCATGCAGCTAGATACTGAGCTAAATGCTGCCTCAAATCACGAGACGGGGGGGGGGGTTTCTTGGCAAAATTTTGGGTAGGGGTCTGCCGCGAGCATATTCAAAATGGTACCGTTAGCTAAACTAATTTTTACGAAAATAGTACCATGGGTAGACCAATTTCATCATTCTCTGCACCAATTTTTACGAAAATTATACCCTTGGCTATTTTTGCCATTTCCTGGACAAACATTGTCAAATTTGTATCAAACATGATATCGTGACTGTTTGCTAGACCAATATTGTCAAAAGTGATGCCCTTGGCTAGACTGCTGCTGGGCGAAAATTGCAAAAAAGTCCAAAACAGCCTTTACTATGGAAGAACCCCCCCCCCCCCGTGTTTCGAATAGGCATCTTCCAAAATTGCAACTGCAATCTGAAATGTAGCTTTAAATTTCACAAAGTACCCACAAAATTAAAAAGACATTATTGAGAAATCTTGTACTTAGCTTAAAACAGAAGGGGAAAAGGACAGAAGGACAGAAGGGCAGAGTATCCAATCGTTCGACATCCAATCAAACAGGTGCCCGGAGCAGAAATATGCTTCCTTTTACAAAGAAACAATGCGTTCCGAGATATCCGAGATGTCCACGTTTTTGAGTATGCATAGGGTATACTCGAAAACGCAGACATCTCGGATATCTCGGAATGACATGTAATGTGATAAGTTAAAGTTGAATTTGAGCGTAAGTTTGATGCATTTCATTGCTTTACGAGCGGAGCACAATGTTACGACCGTACTTGTCCAGCTTTCCAGACAAATTACTGAGAACAGAAGGGTAGAACAGAAGGATACCATTGATGTGCATCAACTGTATGTTTTCGTTGATTGTGTATTAAAGCAATGCATGCAGCAGGTCAGACAAAACGCTATCCAAACAATAAATGCCAAGCAATCATTGTCACGGCATTCAATGATGCCATTACTGTACACTTTTAACATTTCCATGTTTTCGAGTATGGCCTATGTCTACTCGAAAACACAGAACTCTCGGAAATCACGGAAACCTCGGAATAGGTTCATTCCGAGAGATCTGAGAGGTCCGTGTTTTCGACCTGGCCCAAATCCAGTTGAAAAATTCAAGAGACATAAACGAATGGCTAAGCCATATTGATATCAGAACGTTTCGGATCTAAATATGGCTTAGCCACTCGTTTATGTCTCTTGGATTTGCCATCTAGACCAGACGGAAAATGAAGCAGGGGAACCTGGAGCCAAACTTTATTAGGTTATGGTTTTCTGGTATATAATTTTGTGCTGAATAAAAAAATATTTGGTAAATTTACGGTACCCGCTGCGTTTACCAAATATGGGCATTTTTTGAGCCGGGGGTATGGTAATCAACCTTTTTGCGCAAACTGTTTAATTACAGTTGATCTACATACATACATACATTATTTTTTTGGTAAAGCATGACAATTTAGTGGCAGCACAAGGCTGATGTGGTCCTGCTATTTACTCAATTAAATAAACATTAAAGCGTATACAAAATTTCGGCATAAAAGTTTTACACTCCTTTAAAAGTAAGTTAATAATAAAAGAAAGTGCTTGTGTCTTTGTTGTTTACCGTTGCTGTAGATCCAAAATTAATCCTATCCAATGCATGGGAGTTTCCCTTGATTTGATTCTTGAAAGAGTAAATACTACTTGATCTTTTCACTACTTGAATACTACTTGATCTTAGGAAGAGAATTCCAAATGATTGCAGCGTGACGTTTGAATGATCTCTTCCCCAGTTCTGTGCCAGCTCTTCCCTAGATCTTGGTAACTCTATTTTCAAATTGTCCCTGAGAGATCTCTTTGCTTCACTCTTTTTTATGAGGCAGTTTATCTCTTCTGGTGCTTCTCCGTAATAAGCTTTATGGGTTAAGCAAGCAACTCTTCGTTTGTACAAATATTCTATATCCTTCCACTTTGCCTTGTCTAGAATTTGATCTTCAGGGATAAATGTTGGGATGTTATGGATCAGTTTGGCAGCTCTTCTGTGAACTCTTTCTAAAGGTGACAATGCATTATTAGAGCATGAGCCCCAAACAACTAATCCATAGATGGCACTTGGTAAAAGTCCTTTAAAGTAAATGTTCTCCAAAACTGAGGGTGCAAGACCTTTTAATCTTCTAAGTGATTTAATCTTTTGACCTAGGCATTTGCTGACATTTTGTACATGACTTTTCCAGCTAACTTTATCATCTAGAGTCATCCCAAGGCATTTCGATTTGGCAACATAGTTTATAGGCTTTTTGTTTAGAAACACTCCTTGTAATGGACCAACAAGCTTTTTTCGATTTAGAATTAGAATCTCTGACTTTTCAGGATGTATAGTCAGGGAATTTTTACAGCACCAAGTATGGATATCATCAAGCAGTATTTGAAGAGATGAAGTCACATCATCAACACTGTCACCGATACAAAAACACTCAGTATCATCTGCAAACATTTTGATATGTCCTCTTGAATGACATTCTGGAAGGTCCATTACCTTCATTCCAAACAATCTAGGCCCTAACACTGACCCTTGGGGGACCCCCCATTCAACATTTTGAAGGTTTGATTTTGCATTGTCAATCTGAACAAATTGCTTTCGGTCTGTAAGGTAGTCAGATAACCAAAGGTACAAATTTCCAGATATTCCACATGCTTGCATTTTGAGCCTTAAAGTTTCATGACACACTGAGTCAAAAGCTTTTTGAAAATCTATGAAGAGGATTCCCACAACTTTACCCTTGTCAAGAGCCTCTTTCCACATTTCAGTCAAGTGTAACATTAAGAGCTCAGGTGATCGCCCCTTCATAAAACTTTTATCTGGATGTTAACGCTTTTACGCTTTTATCTGGATGTTAACATCCATTTTACATAATTTAGAATACTGCTCTGGTCCCTTTTTGTTAATTATGCAGAAGGTATGGCCGTTGGAGGCATTTAAAATCGCGAAGAAGTGGGTTACATCATGTTTTTAATGGCTTCTAAAATATTGCTAAGAGTACAAAAGAGAACGTACCTGCATGTCAGAAGAAGTCTTTTTTTTCATCTATGCATTAGTATGACCTCTACGAATCTATGCATAGTACGACCTCTTCAAAGTGTAAATCTTGCAAATGACGCTTTATTATGACTTTATTGTATGGCGATAAATATTTCCCCACTTCACTGAATAGACATATTGTTGAGCTTATGCTACATTCCATCCATGAAATTGGTTGATTCGAGGGAAGTTCTCTAGTCATTACCCCATCCCTCCATAAACCATCCAGTTTTGTAACTTGTTTGTAGAACTTGTTGTGCAGTTAAAGTTGTTTATTCTTTTATCATCTTTATTTAATGGCCTCGGGGTAGACAAAGCCTTTTACTCCGTAGGGTGTATCATCCTAGTAGTATTGTAGAGTAATTTTGTAAGTAGTGTAGCTCATGTGTGATGTAACATTTTATTTGGAATATATATTGGAATACATCCTCACCTCCATCACTGCTCTCATCATTATCTTTTTCACCAGACAAAAGTTGCTTACGTCTTCAGAGAAAGCAGCATCCATTTAGATGATTTTTCCATCTGCTGACCAACCATTATTCGTGCTCAATATCAGCAAAGTCAGTGCTCGTTTGTAAGCAGGATCTCCACGCTTTTGGGGCAGCCTGTACGCATGGGGGGGGGGCATCTTCCATAGTAAAGGTACCTGGGGATGTGCTGCCAGCAAGGGTATACTTTTTCGGACTTATATTCTAGCCAAGGGTATCCTTTTTTGCAATTTTGGCCTAGCAACGGTCTAGCCAAGAGTATCATCTTTGACAATATTGGTCTAGTGAACTGTCATGATATCATATTTTCGTAAAAATTGGTCCAGAGAAATGGTCAAATTTGTCTAGCCAAGGGTACAATTTTCGTAAAAATTGGTCTAGCCAACTGTACCATTTTGAATATGCTCGCAGCAGACCCCTACCCAAATTTTGCCAAGAACCCCCCCCCCCCCCCCCACGTGCCCGTACGATAGCCATAAGGCCCACAAGACATGTCGAAGTGGCCCTTCCAGGTGAATTAACGTCTTTGGAATCTGTAGAACCGTTACAACAACAAAGGATAACTTCTATGAATTTGCTCTTTGCTGTTGTCCTTCGGTTCCATTTGGAAATGCCAGATAAAATGGTAAAGAATGGAAAGGAACTTGCTGATGCGTCCTTGAAGTTGATTGTTTTGTCGCTTTGTGATGAGAGGGCTAGGAGTTCTCCTGGAACATTCCTATTGGCTTCAATCATTTGCCGCTTGTTTTGAATTTTGAGCACAGCCTTTTTCGGACATTTTTGAATAGTGCTAACTTTGACCTTTGATTGCTTCGTGGAACTTCGTTTCTGTTGAAGAAGGCCATTTACAAATTCTTTATATAATAGTTCTCCTTTCTTCCATATTGTGAGGATGGACTGGTTTCTGTTACTTCTTCAGCAGGCATTACATAGCTTAGATTATAGAGCTGACTTGCATCAATGCTTGGGTCGAATGGGTTTAGATATTCTTGGGTAATGACGTTGTGAATCATTACGACGCATTTTGCAGACTTGATGATCTGAGATGGACGAATGTGCTTGCAGATATCATCAGTTCTCTTAAGCCTCTATTCCTTGGTTGTGCTGCATGATTTAAGGTCCATTTCAATATGTAGTTTGAATCAGATGCAAAGTACTTAACACCTCCAGCTACCTTTTTATCTCAATTTATTATTTGCTCCCAACGTTAATCAAGTAAGTGCAGTTCTGCAAGGGCACTTGTTCTGTCATTGAACTGAAATTCCTTTGTGTTTGATCAGTTTGAAACAGCCTGGATGAGTTTCTTCAACGTTTTCCAAAGAGTTAATATACAGTGACCCTTATCTAGCGTAATTTTGCTTATTCAGTGCAAACAAAAGACAAGATTCGTTTTAAGTCTTACAAGCGCAGAAGAAAGTCGGTATGTTTAAAAAAGTTTATCAAGTGCTGGCTCCGCATGAAATGTAGGTAGTAAAGAAGTCAGAACTGTTTTTGCCATGAATGCCATTTCGCACATCCTCTTCAAACTTCATGTTCTGGTCGAGCAATTCATGTATGCTTTCGCCTTTAATAGTGCTTTGAAACACTCTCTCACATCAAGACAAAGTGGCATTTCTTCTATTACTTTTAGAATTTTGTCAATCGTTGTCAAGAACCCTTCGGAAAGTAGTAACTCAAGCACCTTAGCAGGTGGGAATGAACTGTCCTTCAATCGATTGAAGGATCAATTTACAAAATGGCAACCTTTTATTTATTTCCGTCTGTCTGGCCTGGTGCCCACGGGGGGGGGGGTTCTTCCATAATAAAGGTACCTGGGGATGTGCCTGGGGAAGGTATACTTTTTCAGACTTCTTGTCCAACCAAGAGTGTACTTTTTGCAATTTTGGCCTAGCAACAGTTAGCCAAGATTGTCATTTTTGACAACATTGGTCTAGCAAACGGATATTTGGTACAAATTCGACATCATTGGTCCAGAGAATGGTCACAATTGGTCTAGCCCAGGGTGCTACTTTAGTACAAATTGGTCCAGGGAATGGTCAAATTGGTATATTCAAGGGTATCCTTTTTGTGTAGTCTAGCCAACGGTGCCATTTTGAATATACTCACGGCAGACCCCTACCCAAAATTTAGCCAAAAACCCCCCCTGTCTCTGTGCTGGTGCCACATAGAAAACTTATATAGTGAACATGCCTTTAATCAAAAACTGATAATATCTAATCAAATCCAGTTTGGTGTATTTCGTAGTTTAAAATGATATGAGCATTGATGAAAGCCCCCGTCTTCGCAATTTTAAATGCCTCTATTGTCCATAACTTACCGCTGCTTTGTAGAATTGACAAACAAAGATCGAAGCAGTATTTAGAATGGTGTAAAATGAATGTTTAACATCCAGATCAACTCTAAATGAATGTTTTTTGCAAAAAGGTTGATTACCATACCCCCGGATAAAAAAAATGCCCATATTTGGTAAATGCAGCTGGTACCGTAAGTTTACCAAATATTTTCTTATTCCTCACAAAATTATACACCAGAAAATCATTAGCTAATAAAGTTGGGCTCCAGTTACCCCTGCCTCATTTTCTGCCGGGTCTATTAGATTTCTTTGCTGTTTACTGACATGGGTAAGGTGGGTAAGAGGAAAAATGTGACAAAATAAGGTAAAAGTGACGAATCGCATAGTGTCTTGTCATAACACAGCCCAAGCAGCGTAATGAGATACTTCCCAGGCAAAGGGTCAGGAGTGGTAACCCTAACTTTCCTTGTTTTGTTTTGGCAAGTTGGCATTGCCACTCTTTGAGGAGCTTTTGGAACACTTTGTGTTGTAATAGTAGATGTAGCAGGCATGGTTTCATGTTGCCGTTGTTGGTAACGAGTGATGACACTTGGAGCTTTGTTAGCAGCACCATTCCTCCTTTGTGTCGCTTTTGTTGCTTTCTTTTCAGCATCATTAGAATGGTCAGTGCTTGCTAGCCTTGTAATACTAAAGCGATTTTCATGGTAGGAATTAGCGAGCATATTCCCCAGCTCACCCAACATTTCTGCAACAGATATGATGTGTGCACATATCTCATATGCGGCAAACTTTCGGCACTTTCCTTTACATTTGAACCTGCTACGCTTTAACGGTACCACCAAGGACTGGCTTTGATCTGCATCATTGGTAAGGAAAAACGTAGAATTGGTGTTCAGTCCAGGTGCATTCACTATGTTTTTACCTGTGTACACCAATGACAAAGCATCTTAAAACATATGCTTGACAACAGTGAATGGAACAGTAAAGATATTACTTGCATTAGGTTGAACGGACAACTTGCAGAGCACATCAGGATTTGGTATATTATATCGCTCGCCAGCTTGTTGACGTTATCAACAACGGTTGCTAAACTAGCGACCCTTAGCAGGACGGAAAATTGCATCTGTCATGTGTGAAGAGCGCACAGGGGATCAATGACTACAAGATCGATTTTACGCAAGCAATGCTGTGGTGTGGCCTACCTTTCTTCATGTGTAATGTTGTGAATATTGAAGGTTTCTTAAGTGTTGTGAGGTAGAAGTTGGACCCAGTGGTGCCATGAGTGGAGTCAAGACACACCCCTTTGGGCAAAAATCTCTGTGCCATGTGTTTCTGCCGTGGATTCTGGATAATAATGATGAAATCTTCCGTTTTCAAATCTCTTTAGAAAAAGTCGGGTGCATCTCCTTGATCACATTTTCAAAGTCAACCCATCTTTTAATTTTAACAATTCCCCCAATGGGCCAAATTGCTAGTTTCTTATGAAAAATGCGTGTAATCCTCAATAGACCTATTCTGCAAAAAAGAACCAGGATCAAGCTTTATTTTTATACATATTTATACGCAAAGTTTGATCGAGTGGTGTTAGAGTTTCTACCACTATTATGCACAATCGAAAATTCTACGAAATTTAACAAAACGTTGTTCGATTTTGATTCTTTTCAGAATAGCTAAAGGGTCTATTCAAGCAAAATCGTTTTTCTAAACTTCAGAATTTACTAAACTTCAATCTGGAAATGAGTTCTAATAAAATGTGAAATTAAGTTTTATGAAAATTGTTACATTCTACAAAATAAAACAACTATGACCCCAATAATTGCTCCACATAAAAGTTGAAAAGTCTTTAAAATGACAAAGTTTCAAGTCAAGTTTCTCGTTTGTAAACAAAATTAGTGTACTTGAACAATGTTGAAAAACGTGCTTGGTCATATTTGACTCACACTCACTTTTATTTCTCCATCAGAATTTACTCGAATGTCAGCCATTTCTGGAAAATGGATAGAGATCCCTATCATGGCGCACCGTTTGGGACAAAATTACAACAACAAATGTTGTTAGTTGCAAAAAATATTATTGATTGATTATTCATTTTCGTTGACACGTGTTCTTATTTGGTTGACACATTATATGTTATTTGGTTGACACAACTTGTTACTTTCCATTGACAAAATTTGTTCCTTTTTGTTCCACTGACTCTCAGAATAATACACCTTATCAACAAGTTATCAATTGTTGCATTTGATTGGTCAATCCAACAAATCAAATACAGTGATTGGTTAAAATTTAGCCTGGTTTAGATCCATGTACAGCGCGGCATTTCCTCTGGTAAACAAGAGAATTCCTGTCCATTCGGAAAATTCCACTGACTGGAAATTGGCCTTTCTCAAAATTGCCAAAAAAAATAAACTCCAGTACTGGGAAAAGATATGTATTGTAAGTCATGTATTTTTTGATAGAGGGAATCCTTGAAATATTTTTTGCCTTCCTTTCACTTCTTTCGTGTATCATATTACTCGTACGGTAATTGAGTAATGTTTAACAATTGGAAAGACTTAAAAAACTTTGTTTTGAAATGTTTACAAGGGCGTGAACATGAAGATTGTAAAACTGTTAAGAAACTCTGAGAAACTGTTAAGAAACTCTGAGTGTTTGTCCAAAGAAATTGGAAAAGATAACCAGGTAATTTCATCACACAGTACGACTTTCCTGCAAAAAACAACCAATTTTTAGGACAAAGCCAAAATTTGCAATCTTAATTCAGACCATAAATCTAATGGCAAGAAGCTGTGTTAATTAATTTTCATCGGACCAAATTCAAAAAGTATGTTTCACAATAGTTTTTTCACAAAAGCATTCAATTTTTTGCATCTTAGCATTTTTAGCTCTTCTTTTTATAACAAAAAATTTTAATATGAAAATTTTTTTAAGAACATCAAGGCTGGACAAAATCTATAGTATTCTTATAAAAAAGAGTTTACAACAGACTTATTGCGTAACAATAATGCTTAGATGCATCCATATATTGTCCATATCATCAAACTACTTCGAATTTAATATACCGGGTGTCCCAAAAAAAACGCAACAGATCAAGAAATTCTTGCGAAGGCTGTTTCAAATTGATACTTTAAAGTGCTTATGCAACCAAATTATCAAAAGTGAGGTAACACCAATTTTAGAAAATTTGATCTTTCCTGATCATTTTGGTAACACTTTCACAAATTTCTGCCACCAGGAAGTGTGAAAAATCCACCCGTAAGAATAAGTACCTGTTGCGAAATGTTGAACTTGTTAATGACGTCATAAGTAGTAGCCAACTGAATTGCACTGTCGGAAGTCATTTAAGCCACATGGGAAGATCGCGAACAATATGCATTGCGTTTCGATCGTCCTCAGTCAAAATGTCGTCATATGAATCCGAGCTAAGCTTTATGTTGGGTCAATTTTAAACGAAGATACTAAGAGTAGTGACAAGGATTATGGTGTCGTCAATCTTGGCGCAAACGCCCTGAGGTGAGCCTCTTGCTGTTCATGGTCAAGCACCGGTCTATCGTTTCGACGAATACAAAGACGGCAATTCGACTTGCAACGATTGAAGCGAGATTTGAGCCGCGAGTTAACGTTGATAGTTGGCAAGAATGGTTTGCTTTTTATTCTGACTTATAGTGTTCGTGATCTGCAGTCTTATTATTATATTCCTTCTTCCTTGCGTTGTAACGTAAATACGTTGATCGTTTATGATCCAATTGAGTTTGATGGGCCTATGTGGTTTGTAACAGTCTGCCATCCATCATAATGGACCCTACAAATTTGTCAAATTTAATCAAATGCGTCAGAGTAAAAGTAACAAAGTTTAAATACGAGAAAAACTGCATTTCCAGTAATTTTTAAAAAATGAATTCGAAGTAATTTCCGTTACTTTTCGCAGTTTGATTACAAAATGTTTTGGGCCTGGTGTATGTTTGACCTCCCTTCATTCACCTAGTATACAGACAGGTATAGTTGGCCCTTTGGCAGTAGGAACAGATCATTCTAGCCATAGGAAACTGGACTTAGCTTTTCACATTCAAGTTATAAGTTCATCATTTTTATATGCAATGTCAGTCGTTGAAGGCATGCCACTAAGAAACTGACTTAATAGTTGTATGCCGCCGAACGAAGCGTATCCACTGTATGTATTTCTGTGGTTCTTTTTCTCGATCAGGAAAATGATGAATTGATCTATCTGGAACATGTTGGCTGTTTCTGCAGCTCTCCCCGTTTACTCCACCCGCAACACAGCGTTTCCCACCGTCATGTTTCTTCGGCATGCCACTCGCCATGTTGAATATTGAATGTTGGCTGTGTGTTTGGTGACTCCTAAAGACTGCTGCCTACTACTTATGACGTCACAAGAGAAAAATTTTTGTTGCACGCAAATGACTGAATGATGCAACTTTGAATGCTTATAAAAATATTTTGGAGTAAGATATTTGAATTTGGTTTTTTGAATATTGATGTGGACGATATGGTCTTCAATTTTAACAACAAAACAAAAGATCGATTATTTGGTTGCATAAGCACTTTAATGATTATTTTTATTAAATCTGCAATTATTAGATTAAATTTTGATACATTTTTCAGAATTTTCGGTGACTTGAGTGAAGAGTTAAAAATCATCAAACTTCAAATTTTCTGTCAGGGCAAAACCAGAGCTACCAGCATTAGTGCAAAGTATAATGTAAAATTAAAAGAAAGGCAATATCTGAAGCGTCACATGATTAAGAACAAGCACACAACTTTATTAAGAAACTGTAACAAACGGATATCTTACTGATTCATAAGTTATCCATTCTCGAGGGAGCCCTCAATGTTTATTCATAATTGAAAGTATACTTGTAATAATGGCCTAGTCACTTTAGAAAACGCAAGCAACCATCATGGACACAGCTGTGTTTTAACAGAACTTTATGAAAGTGTCTGTTCAATGTTCAATTAAATTGCGTGTTTGCCAACATTTTTGTTGTCAACAATGTTTGTCAACAATGTTTTACAATTGCAGGGATTGTCATGTTTTACATTATGACTTACCATTGCTGATGCAGCAGCTCTGGTTTTGACCTGGGAGCAATTTTGAAGTTTTATGATTTTTAACTCTACAACCAAGTCACCAAAAATACTGAACAATATATCAATATTTAATCTAATTATTACAGATTTGAATAAAAATTGTTGTTGGATAATGAGTATGAAATAGTTTGCAGTAGAATTTTTTAAATCTGTTGCGTTTTTTTGGGACACCCGGTATGATATATAAATTTGATATATATATATATTATGTCATATTCTGTTTTGCTCTGTTATGAATATCATCATGAATGTAACAGCAAAACTTAGAACAACATGATGAAATTGGTATTCTGCTAAAGATTCGTTCATCACATGCAATTTTGAATTTTTCCGAGGTAGATAATTGAAAATGAAGAAGTAAATCTGCTTAATATGAAGAGTTTGTTAAAAGTGACTTTGATTTTATATGATCATGCTATGAAAAAGTCACTTTCAGGTTAATTACAATTTATACTTTTTTTTCTAGTGACTGTATACCCTACAGAAATCTCCTTTGTGAAAGCATGCCCTGGAATCATTGTAAAAGTTAAGAATGCAAACGATGATCACTGTTCTTGAGCAGACCAAGGAAAATGTGAGATTATCCTCGAGACCGAAACGAACCTATCCTTTGTTTCATCATTCCCGTAAAACGAGTAATCCCTTCGTTTTAGCTCAAGTTAGTTTTTACAGGGCATTGAGGAAGCTGATTTGCAGAATAACGCACTCTTGCACCCAGTCCAGCAAGAAGCGGGAAAGAGGTAGGTAAATACCTGTGCAACAATCAAAACATTCAAGTAAAATAGCTTTTAATTTGGTAAGGGTTCATATTTTGTTTATTCGCAAGATGTTAGACGATAGGAGATACATTGAAAGTGTGGGCTGGGTTTGGCCTACTTGGTTTTTCTTTTTTAGGCCCAAGAGCTTATAGGCCAATCCGCACACTTCTTCTGCGATCAAAATCAGGATTAGATGTATGATGTGGTGTGATATGGTGTGGTGTGATGATGCTGTGAGCAAGTTTGCTTTATAAACAGCAAGAGCAAAGCTTGACGGTGTGCAGAGTATGGCACATTCACACCGGAGATCTCAATAGGCTATTGGTATTCAAAATAAAGTATATAGAGAACAAAAGAAATTTCTCCTTGCACACTGGAGATCTCGTTGAAAAGTGCCATACTCTGCAGACTTGCGAGTTTGGCATTCATCAAATGCTTTTGTTGTTGCGTGCATAGCCGGGGTTCAGTTCATTATATGGGCCGGGGTTCAGTTTGATTTATTCTATATCAATAAAATAGTTCTAAATGCAATTTTACATAATTACACTAAAACTAAATACTTTATTGGTGAAGTGAAGGTGAAGTTGCATTTCTTTGCGCCAAATGCTGGGATTGCAGAAGTAGAAACTACCTAATTGAGTCCGCAATCCAGTCATAACGCTCTCTGCTCTACCAGATATCAAACCCTGTCCACCCGACTCCCTGGGGGGTACTTGGTCAACGAAAATGTAGGATGTGCTGCTGGAAAATCTGAAAAGGCACCCTGTCCTGGAGTAAAATTTTAAAAATGATACCCTGTTCCTGAGTTTCTTCATACAAAATTGTAGGCTGCCCTGGGAATTTGATAGAAATTTGATAGCATCTATCAAAAAAGCACAAATGTTGCGTAAATGGCTTACAACAACGTTACATATACAGAATATGGACCCTGTCATGGAGCCAACTATACAGAAGTGATACCCTGTCCCGGAGTAGGAATCTTGAAAATGATACCCTGTATGGTGGCACTTCCCCATAAGAAATCTTCACCATAGATAGCCAACATATAGATCTAGTGCAAGGACCAAATTATGTATGTAAAAATTTTGCCATTTGAACTTAAAACTTTGTGTAACATAAATGTAGGAAAGGAAAAAGTCTTATTACAGGCGTACAATATAATATAGAAGTTAAACATTTAATCTAAAAAACACCCCCAGTTAAATGACAGGGGTAGCAGTAAAAGGTCAGTGCGACCTTGTCTCCATAATGGTCCCTCCAGAGGTGTCATTGAAAGGAACATTTTAACAGAAGGAAAGAAAAAACGATATTTTGTCTCAATATTTGAGAGTAATACTGCATTTTTAAGATTGTTGATAGACAGTTCTGTTGCAGCTTTTAGAATGTTAATGGTATATTTAAGGGCTGTTTTCTTGATATTGTAGGTCTTTAAAGCATTTGTCATTGATCTTATGCTTAAAGCTGTTGACACTCTTGGTAGATTTTAGGTCGTAGGTAGGAGAGCCCTTTTTGTCCTGTGTTGCTCTTTCGAAAAGGTTAATTCAACTTGTTTTTAGATCTTTGGGTGATCCGGCTCTGGCCAACTGGTGAGAACATTTCTGACATATATGCAGGGGCTGAATTGTAAAAAAAATTGAAAACGTTTGAAGTAGTGCATTGTTCAAATCTCTCTTTTGTGGGGAACCAATTTATATCTTTAAATTCGTTGATTCCTACGCTGCATTTTGACAAAAGCCTGATTTATTTTATTACTGGCTGCTGGTGGGTACTAAAAAATTTCTGTGTACCCAACAGGCCAATCAAATCGCTTTGAAGAACACAATGACTTACTTTATATTCAGGAAGCCATTGATTTGAGAACCACTGTTGCAGCTTTGTACTTTCTTTCCAAACGCTCGACTCCATCAATGCATTCAATGACTTACGATAGTCAGCCACTGAGTCTGCTCTTGCCACTCTACATAACCTTGCCAGGACCTCGGTTCTGTAGGCCTGCACTCCATTATTTGTTGCGCTTACCCATCTTGTCCAAGCCTGTTCACGATGGAAATCGCACAAGTATACGTCTGCTTCACTGAATATTTCTTCCAAACCTTGAATTTCTTTTTCATCGAAGTCTGTCATGAAGTACTCTGGTTGCCAGTCACCATTCCATTCCTTGATTACTTCCAAACCGGCCTTGATTTCATCTTTTGTTTCATTCTGAATTATGAAAGCTCCGACCACTTGGTAATTGACGTTGGTCCGAACACAAACAAAAACAACGGCAGACTGTATCCCATTGTTTTGTACGTCGCGTCAAGGAGTGTGATTTTCCCGTATTTCGCCAATAATCTTCGTTGAAGTTTCGACTGATAGGCAAAGAGGAATCGCTGTGTTTCTGCGCCAGAGATTTCATCCTCCAACCGCAATTGGCATTTGAATTTGTCATCTGGAAATCTTTCTTGCCAACATCTAACTTTGTGAAGAAGATTTTCTTGGTCGTTCTTTGAATGAAGTTGACGCATTTGTGAAAGATACATGTGGTTACGTATCTCTGGAACTTGTGGGTGGAACCTTCTATTTTGAATGTTCTTGCTCTGATCTGGATAGTTAGCACTTACGAATTTCCTTAAGTGTCGTTGGATCTCCAATGCATCATGCACACCCTCTTCGACAAGTTTAGAAATTTCCCCCAGTACGGTTTTGTCAATTGGTTGGCAAACGCCAGCCTCCTAGAAAATTGAAATTATAAAACATTAGTTGGTCCACACCACACATTATCAAAAAGCAGCGTAAAAACATATCATTCGTTTCCTTTCAAGACAGTACACAATTGATTTCTTGTAGCGTAATCGTATGTACCTAGTGTCCACGCCGATTATCTAAAAACATAACTTTATCTGAAAAAGAATTTGGGATGCTGATTATCAGAGAGCTTTTTGAGCATTAGCACTTAGTCGAATAAGCCATAAGATTGTCATCTGTGTATTAAGAAAATCTACCAGGGATAGCCCATGTTTAAATTCTCTCATGCACTGTCAATTGAAAACTAATAATCATTTTAAATGATTACTAAAATTCAAATCACTCAGGTTTTTCAAAGACACAATGAAAGTTTAACTACCACAAAAAGAGCAGAAGGAGACGAGAGGGCATATAGAGTGCTACTAACCTCGCCAGTGGCATGTCCCGTGTGACTTTCTAGAGTAGGTAACTCGATAGAGATGTACCGTTTTGCATTTAGTGAGGCAAGTGATTTTTCCTGGATATCTCTGCGTAATTTCTCTGAGGCACAGCGTCGTGCGTATGGCGTATCGTGGGTGATCTGAAAATGTTACAAATACATTAAATTTCATTTCTAAAAGACCGAAATTATCAGAATAGACGATTGCGCTAAAGATGACGGCGAGGAATTTTTACCAAGATGCATTGCGTTCTAATAAAGATTCTTTAACGACTTTATAGGAATTCGATTAAAAAACGCAGTGCATCTTGGTAAAAAAATTCCTCACCGCCATCTTTAGCGCAATCGTCTATTCTCGTTCCCATACAAACCCTTTGGCAACATTTTGGAGCCTTGGAGGGAGCCTTGGACCACTACTTCTTCTATCCGTGTCTAACTTTATTATGGTACTGAGCTGAGTTTAGGCGATTCTATATCATATAAAAAGAACTTAAATGTTATATTTACGCACCCTTTAAACACAGAGTACCCAACCAATTCGATGGCAAAAATAGGTTTTGTTATTATTTTAGGGAACGCACAACTATTTTCTGGCGTCAAGTTTTGTAGTACAATAAAAAGAATGGAGCATACTTTCAAGTCTGGGAATTCCAATATTTCACGCATTTTGATCTGTGCAGAGCAGCCAATTTTTTTCGTGTCTTGGACTTTAGAACAGTGTCGCTTGAATCCTTGCTCTAGCTCCTAAAAAGGGAGAGAAATATGAAAACTAACACTCCCACTAACTACCAATAAGATCGTCATCTTGTCAAACGGAAGGAAAAACGTGAAATGTTTGCATTTGAAATCATGTCAAAACCCCATGTTTTTAAAGTTGTGCAGTTTTAAAATGTTTTATTTCCTATTTCAGATAGAATGGCTAAACGTTATTGCCTTACAGCCTTATACATATTAATGATTTGGCTTTACTCTTTTTCAGCTTTTGGAACACATCGTTTTCGTTGTCGTTGTGCACCTCAAAATATCATTTACATTTGCTTTCACTAACTCTCTGGGAAAATTGAAATCTATTCGAGAAATAAGGTTAAACCAGAACAACTGAACATTTGTTTGAAGATAGCGAATGTCCCAGACGGTTGAGACAGCAAATGTAGCCTCTTACAATATAATTACCTGATTGCTTGCGGCCTTCATTTTCCTTGCGATTTTACGATCTTGTCCATGCTGGCAATCCAGTATTTTTGCATTCAAGAAAATGGAAGGTGTGTTCTCCCACCAAAGGACTTTGTGCTTGTGCTCTTTGGAAAATTCTACAAATGGGATGGGGAAAATAATGTAACAAGATGGTATTCTAAAAAGATGCTGCTTAGGATGCATGCAGTACGGGGGCGACAGCGGACAGAATGCTGTCCTATAAGGGCGTATTCTTTTGGGCATCTTCTGAAAACGGTAGAGCTGGTAGAAGCTAAAATCCAATTCTTTTGGTGCCATTCTACTGAAAACGGTAAACTTCGCAGACTTCAGATCATTTTTTATGAAAGCCCATTCTTTTGGTCATTCTGTTTTCGGTAGACTTCCGAGAGATGTTTGACGTATTCTTTTGGGCTCTACTGAAAACGGTAGACTTCTGAGGCCTCGGAAACCTTCTGCTCCTGAAGCTGGTAGACTTAGATAGCCTTGTATCGTGAATTGAAGAGTTTACAAAACATTTGAAAATATAATGAAGTAATATAAATTATTTTCTCTTGGGATGGGATCGGCCGAACACAACATTCGAACTCTCAAACTTTAAGAATTCGGCGAATTCTACCGTTTTCAGAGCTCTCAAAAAGAAGTTGCAACTCATATTTCTACGATAAAGAAGCATACCAATGAGATCATTTGACAAATCAATATAGCTTTTTGGTATTTGCAATAAACGTTTCTTTTTTGATAAGAAACTCGGAAATAGGATGGCAAAAACTTTAAGAAACTCTAGTACTATGTCGGAGTAGTAGTAAGACACTTTTCAAACTTAAATTTAAGTATATCATGGCAAATGCGTCGTTGAACCCTTTGAGTATACAAACTAGCTTAGAACGTACACTGTTTATTCCCATCAGATGTTTTAAATGTCAAGGAACATATTTACAGAAGTGTTAGAGACCATGTGAAAATTCATGCATTTAAACGAGATATTTGATATTTGTGAGCATAAAGTAAAAAACAAACAAACCTGTTGATCCAAAATTTTTTGTGTTTGAAAAGTATGCATCAAATTTTGTCGTAGTTGCCAGCTCATAAGATTTTATCAAATGTTCGGCATCTTGTAAATTCAATGCATAACCATGTAAACCTGAAAATGCCTTGAAGAAAAGCTTCTTCCATGGCACCTCACTAGCGTCTTCAATCTCCATGATGGTTTTTGTGCTGTCTGTTCAGTAATCCATGCGGTCGATAAGACAGGGCAACTCTCACAGATTCATGCTTCTGGGAGCCCCTTCGCACCTTGGTGCTCATCTAATCCTTCCTGAACACCTGGACCTTTTTATGCAAAACTCCATAGTGTAGAAATAACAGCATTACGTCATATTTGAAATAACTACAAAAAGGGAGCCATGCTCGTATAAATTGTCTGACAGTGAGAAAGCGTTGCATTCAATTTCTGACAATGCCGCAAATGGACTGAACAATCTACACTTCAAAATCTACACAAATCAACACTTGCAGGAATGTGATTTTGTAATATCTAATGCTGATGAAATGAACTGTGCCTAAATTTACATCGTACGTCATTGTTGAAAAACCATAGGGATAGGGAATAAACACTGCGTCATTTGATAACTGGATGAGTAAGAAATGTACGCACATCCCATTTTGATGGTTAGTTCCAACCACCAGACTGAAGTTCTCTTGCAGAAGAAGAAATTAAGTTTCCTTACATTTTGAGAATCATTTCAGAAAAAAGAAGGAAGTTTTGATAGCTAGGTAGATAAGCATCAAATGAAAATAAGTTGACAAACAAACAAAAAGAACAGCAAAGAACACCGAAATTCAGGAGTCCGACGCTGCGCAGCAGCTTTACCTCGGTAATAAAAAACATTGAAGTTTTAATCTCGCCAACGGCTATGGTGGCAACGAACGAAAATTTTTCGGAATAATGACGTCATGAATATTAATGAGTCGCAATCTGAGCTGTGGCCTTTCTCGTTGACCATCTAACAGCTTTATGGCAGAGGACCATTGTTTTTTCTAACTTGTTTCATAATATCTGTTTCTGCTCATTGCTGATACTGGACTGGACCCCCTGTGGAGGTATAGGAAAATAGACACAAAGTAGCATGGACCAAAAAGCCATTAACTAACAACAAGCTTACTTGGTTTAATATCAAATAATAGACGCATTCTTTATTGCTAAAAAGGCTCAAATTATGTTTATTAGTGGGCTTTTTACGCCAACATTTCTATCTTCCTACAGCTCTTTCTAGCATTTAAAGTCTGTCTCAAGTTATATACCAGGAGAGGGTCGATTTGCGACAAATGCCAGCTAAATGAAAAAGGTAGCTGGGGTTAAGCATTTTACTTTCTTCACAAAAATCCTCATACCAGAATTTATACCGGGTGCGCCAAAATAAACTATGCACGTTTGGCA
>REGL01000730.1:3385-14204 GCA_004194395.1 Aurelia aurita complex sp. Pacific | reverse complement strand
GGGGGGGGCACAAAGTGCCCCCCCTCCGTAACTTCGCCATTATTGCAGATAGGAGGATGAAACTTAGTACAATGGTGTATAGGAACAAAATCTACACAATAGGCTACTTTTTTAATTCTTCATTACTTTCATGACGTCACGATGACGTCATAATTGAGGAAAATTGCACTTTTTGCTTACTATTAACAATATTGGCAATATTTAAGTTCTTAGTTGATAATTTCTTTCATACTACTACAAGAATGTATCCCAAAGCATCACTGAATAAAAATTGGCATTGAAATGTCAATTTAAGCTTGTTATTTATATCATATATTCATCATTTATTTGCATCAGTTTGTCATTGTTTCATTTAAACCCCTAATTACTGATGATATTTCTCTAAAATGCCTTAAAATTGTTCATAACAATCAATAGAACTAATTTTGACCATTTAAAGTTATCTAATACATTTGTTATTATATATATGACGTCATAAACTTTGATGACGTCATGAACGTAAAATTTGCTGACGTCATCAAAAATGGATAAAACTATACATCATCTGAAAGCTCTCGTCGAGAGCTATCGAATGGTGGTATTATCGATGTTCTACGACCATCCGTGTTAAAACTGGACTCGCTCTAAAATACAAACAAGCTATGGTATCCGGCTACAGTTTAGAGCACTTTCCGAAAAATTCCCCCCAGGGGGCTCTGTGCAAATTTTTGCTTTGTGCTCTTCATACTTGTACTTGCAGTAAGACCAATGTCCGAAACAATGCGCCATTACCCCCTGTAACAAGATATCGAGCCCAAACCTAAAATACAAACAAGCTATGGTATCCGGCTACAGTTTAGAGCACTTTCCGAAAAATTCCCCCCAGGGGGCTCTGTGCAACTTTTTGCTTTGTGCTCTTCATACTTGTACTTGCAGTAAGACCAATGTCCGAAACATTGCCCCCATTACCCCCTGTAACAAGATATCGAGCCCAAACCTAAAATACAAACAAGCTATGGTATCCGGCTACAGTTTAGAGCACTTTCCGAAAAATTCCCCCCAGGTGGCTCTGTGCAAATTTTTGCTTTGTGCTCTTCATACTCGTACTTGCAATAAGACCAATGAATGTTCGAAATATTGCCTCCATTAGCCCCTGTTACAAGATATCGAGCCCAAATCTTAGAAATAAACAAGTTATACTATTAAGCTTTAAGTTTTGCACACTGTCCAAAATCATCCATTTGGTGCGCTTGGTGCAAATTTGTGCTTTGCGCTATGACTGTCTGTACTAATAAGTGCTATAGAACCTTACAGGAAATCTTGGACTATCTGGCCTTCTTTTAGCATTAGATCTTTTGCGTAGTTTTCTCACTTTCCCGTTGTTTTTCTTGTAACAACTATCAGGGAGCGTTGTTGACGTTAAATCAGAGTATCATTAATCAATGCGATGCGTCATTTTCGGTTGATCTCTTGTGCATGTAAATTATGAAATGGAGGCTGTGAATTGGCGGGAAAGTTTGGCTTCGTACGTGACAAATGGGTTGCAAGGAGTTTGGCTGGTTGAGGTAGGTTTGTTCGTTATTATCATATTGGATAACATAAAATATTTGCATTGTTCATTGCATCGTATGGCAATCACAAAAGAAAGTATTATCACTGTATGCAATATGCAAGCAATATCCTAGCTTTATGCAATATCCATGGAAAACATTCATCCAGGAACAATTAACTTATGACACGTTATCAAGCACGGAAGACATTCACGAGGAAGTCTTTTTGTCAGCTTTTCGATTGCTAAAAATTTAGAAACGCATCCTGGACAGAAATTATTTAAGATACTATTTATTTACGTTTGGCATTTCCTTCGGATATATTTTTTATATTTTCACGTGTTTCCGGTGCTATATTACTCGGGAGGCAATTGACTGTTCTAAACATTGCAAAGGATTAAAAATAGTTCGTTCCGAACAGTTCTCAAGGACACAGGACGCAAAAATGAAGAGTGTTGTGAATTCGTAAGAAACTTGCAAGATACCCTTAGTGCTCAAGATCTGATAATTTTTTGGAAACTTCGGTACTATACAGGCTCTTATTCTTAGTTTTGTCATGAAAACACATGCACCTACCAAATAAAGTCAATTTTGCATATGTCTGGGAAGAAAGATGTTGCTTTCCTGCTGATAGAAATTTAAGATACACACATTTTTTTAAGGACTTGCTCATAAGAAACTCAACTCTCAGATCGCCAAAAAATTAAGAAACTTCAATACTGGGAAAATAAAAAATATGGCTTCAGAAAGTAACATATTTTTACTATCTTTGCACTTGTTACCTGTATCATTTTACTATGAAGGTACTTGAGTAATGTCGAAACATCGGAAAGGCTTTAAGGAAACAAGTGCAGATTTTATAATACAATCATCAGCGTAGGGGAAGATAAAATTTGGGGGGCTGCCCTCAAAAAATCAATTGTTTACAAAAGTTTGCCCTACTAAAGGCATATTTCTGCCGGATTATGGCCAATTTCTGAAAATTTCTTCAACGCTGGAGGGGGGGCTTTAGCCCTACACCTACACCTACACCTATGAATACAATAGCAAGAGTTGCGTTTGGTTGACACATAAATTCAAGGCGATTGCCGACTGCAGACAACGGAAATTCTCTCAATCACTAATTCAAAACAGTAAGAAACTCCGAGTACTCAATATTTGATAATTTCAAGAAACGTTCAGTACTGGCCCAAATTCTTATATGCTAATCAAAATCTGTTTTTCCTTTGGGGGAGCATCTGTAAAGTACGTACGCACTGGTTCTTTAGAAGTTGGTGCAGCATATAAAAGACTGAAGAGCAGCTCTCGAGCCGTAGCAGAGGAAAACTAATTAATGTTAAGCGGCCTCTATATTATTCCACCTGTTATCACTTAAATGGTATAGATTCACTTCTCTGCTTCAACATTGTTTCGAATAAAACCCTTGCTGGAATTTTCTAAATATTTGAACTGTCTTTTTTAGTGTAGACCATTTAAAAAAATTCATAATAAACTTTTGAAAATGAATTTACAACATGATACATGACAAGATTTATATTTCCGATCTACCGTAATTTTATTGTTTCTTTTTACTGTACATGCAATAACAGGCAGGAAAGAGTAGCAGGTTGCTTTAATCTTTCCTGCTGGAGAAGTTTTATTGTTTTCCCTTGGTATGGATGGCCTTTTGAAGGCTATTTTCAGTCCTCGTTAAGCTTTCATTCTAAATTTTAAATTTACAGTCCCTGAGAAATGAAATATTCACGATGCAATGGGTAGAAAAAGGAAAATAGCAAAGGAACTTGACATTAATAAATTACGTGACCTGTCTAAGAAGCGTGTAACGTTGACAAGGACTATTCCAAATTGGCAGGAACTTACATTGATTGCAAAGGATTATTATCAATATAATTCACCGTCAAAAGTCCCTAAGAATTTAGTTTATCGCATATACAATAGTTTAAAAAAGCTTCGCGCGCAAGAACAACCTGACGATGTGGTGGAAGCACGGGTGTTGGAGAAGGAACGGGCAGAAGAAGGCGAAAGCGAGGAGAAGGAACGGGCAGAAGAAGGCGAAAGCGAGGAGAAGGAACGGGCAGAAGAAGGCGAAAGCGAGGAGAAGGAACGGGCAGAAGAAGGCGAAAGCGAAGGGAAGGAACGGGCAGAAGGCGAAAGCGAGGAGAAGGAACGGGCAGAAGAAGGCGAATGCGAAGAGAAGGAACGGGCAGAAGAAGGCGAAAGCGAGAAGAAAGATCGAGAAGCGTACATGGAAGCAAACGAATACAGTGGAGGAGAATATGACAATGTCGAAGATAACTGGTCCGAAACTTTCCAGTCGGAGGAAACAAGTGACTTGAAACTGTTAGAGAGCAGCGACATCATAGCAGACGAAAGAAACGACATGAATGAAGAGGGGAGAGCAAGCTCTAGAGCATCCAGTCATCAAGCAACAAGCATGGTTACAAATCCAGTGTTCCAAAAGGAATTCAATCCAACACAGATATTGAGAAAGGAAGATTTTTCTTTAGGTTTACAAGCAACGAGAGAAAACAAATGTTTTAAAAGAGATCATTCAAAAGTAACTACCGATATGATCGACAGAGTGTCGAACATAATAGACAGAGTTGCTTTTAAATCTTCCGAGATAACAGGACTAACAAAGGATTACATATTTGATATGATGATAGCAGACATGATTGCTTCGAATGTATTCAAACAGAAAGAAGAAGTGGACAATGTCATGTCAGGTTTGCGATCTACATTTGAAAGTGCAGCATTAAAGGGGAAACGACAAGCGAGGGAAGATACAAAAGACCGAAACTACAGCTCTACTACCCCTGACAGTGAAGAAATTGGCAGTGTTAAAGCCAAGGACTACCAGCAAAATATGGAAGATAACGACAGAAATTGTTCTTCACCAAATCCAATCAGAATGATGGCGAACGTGTCCACTCCACAAAAGCGACCTGCACACAATTTCGCCAATCACAATTTTCAGTTGACACTCCCATCCACCTGGCAGACGATACCAATCAAAACAACAAATAGTGGAAGACGTCTCGGAGAAGGATGGACTGACCTGTTCGCCGATGTCCTCTCAAAGCAGAATAAAGAATGTGTGTGGGTCTTCGTTAGGAATTATGTCAAGGTGGAAAGTTCCAGAAAAGGAGGATCTCCTTTCTGGCAAGGGACAGCAAAGTGTAAGACAGGGGATTGCCCAGTGAGAGTAACAATGTCGATTGATGCTCCAACAGACAATATTCTCACGGTGACGTACACGGGGAATCCACAACATGATGGAAATGAGCTCCAAAGCAGAAGAATAAGAGGCGAGCAGCGGTTCGACCTTGCCCAAAAGTTCATCGACAACCCATCACTGAAGCCATCAATGGAATATTCTAAGCAAATGGGAGAGATGGATTCGGCAAAATTTGCTAGCGGCAACAGAACGGGCGTGGGAATTTCTTCCAATGCGTTTCGATTGATCTCATCACGTGCAAAGAAGGACCAAAGAACTCTCGAGGGGCTTGAAGAAAAAATCAAGAACGTTGGGAAGGAAATACGTGTACGCGACAAGACAAGAGCCGATGAGTGCAAGCGTTTAACGCAACGAAAGTTTTTCGGATATATTCAGAACGCCACTGTTTCAGACAATTGCTTGAGGATTGCCTTGGTGGAAGAGGACACAACACGATTGTACCATCAGGTTGCGGCATCTTCTATCTTTTATGTCGATGCTACCGGAGGACTGTTTGAAGACATTCGAGATGCTGGAAGAGTATTATACTACGCAATGGTAATGGGTCATCCATTTGGTTCCGCTCCTCCTCTACCTGTTGCTGAATTAGTAACCAATTCTCACACATCAGATTCCATCAAGAGGCTTTTTCAAGAACTGAGATACAGAGAACGAGAAGTATTTAAAAGTTCAGGAAACGCTATGCCAATCGCTATCATGACCGATTTTTCGCTAGCTATCATCAACGCAGCGATTTCTGAATATAACAATGAATCATTCAAGCAATACATTGAAAGAACCTATGAAATTATGGTCGGTGATGCACCAAGGCAGGATCTAGATAAGCTTTTTGTGTTTACTTGCACAGCACATATTATGAAGAATGTGAAGAGAAATGCTGGAAAAAGCAAAGAGGTCCCGTGGCAATCTTCCAAGGAGCATATTGCTATGCGTTTTTTCGGCCGTCTAATACACAGTTCTTCACTTGAAGAGGCAACAAATTTAGTGCGTGCTGCCTATATCGTTTTCCATTCAGAGTATGTGACAGATAGCGTTGATACAGCTCTTGAAGAACTCGAGGACGCAATTAACACATTCTCTCCAGAGATTAAGTCATGCATCGAGGAAGTGCAGAAAGAAAGCAGCGATGACACTAGAAATGCCGAGAGTCCAATGACCAATGATTCTAATTTCCCCTCAGCGCAAGCGAAAATGCTACTAGCCAAAGATACCGAAATAGTGCGATACTGGAAGACAATGCTGCAACCATTGGAGAAACACAAGAAATCCATGGATTCTACGCTGCCAAAGAATAAGTATCACAATCCAGAATTCATGGACTATTGTGTTTCTTACTTATTACCGTCGATCGCACTATGGAGCAGGATACTTGATGGGGAGTTCGCAAAATTTAACAACGAATACAGGGATTTCTCCATTGATAGGGTGAGTTCTACAACAGGTCACGTAGAGCGGCACTTTGGCCTTTTGAAGCAAAACAAGGTAAAACCAAGTGTAGACAAGTTTATTATGCGCATGTGGGAAAGCAAACGAGGTAGTAAGAGAATTTTTGCTGATGGCTTGGTTAGAGGGAAGAAGAAAGAGCAGACAAAACAGCAGAAGGCTTTCTTAAGAAATGTTAAGCTGTTAGAAGAAGAGGAACGAATGAGTCCATCAAAGCCTGAAACAGATGAGGAAGATGTATCTCTGCCAGAAGAAAGCTGGTCAAAACCATCAACGCCTCGGTCAATGCCAAGAAAGTCCAGGGTTGGGAAATACCAGCAGCCACCATCGAACCCTATTCATTTTAGCCAAAAGGTGAATATTGAGACAGACAGAATGGAAAAGCCAAAGTTAGACTCATCCAACACAAATCGGAAAGCCAATACCAGCGAACTCAAAGGAGCTTCGTCGAAACCCAAAAGATTGAGAAATACATGCAACGGCCTTGATCAGTCTCCGTCGAAGAAAACAACCCGCAAAAGACCTTCAAATGCATTCAAGAATTTTAAGAAGTCTGTCTGGCCAGAAATTACAATGGGTTGCACGTCATCATTGGAACAGTGTGATGAAAAACTTTTGCAAATGTGGGGGGAAATGGAGGATGAGGAGCGAATACTATACGACACCATCATCGATGAAAACTGTGTGTGTGGCAAAGTAAAAGAAGCTTTTTGGGTGGGGTGCGACCTATGTGATAAATGGTACCATACAGATTGTGCAGAAATCGGTGAAGCCATTGCAGATGATATGGCATATTTCCACTGTATGCAGTGCATAGAAGCTTTGTTCAGACCATCGATGAACTATCTGAGCTTTCTGTCTACATCAATGGGAGATGATGGAAATCAGCTTCACAGTGCGTCCAATGTAAACGCAGCTTGTCAAGCACTGGCCACGAAAGGTGGAAGTGTCATCAACAACGTTGGCAAATCTAGCTACCCATTCTTTGAGCATTCACACGTGCCCTTTCCGCTACATCCTGGTAGAGGTATTGAGAATACCTTCAACAACTGCTGGTTAAATTCTCTTGTACAGATTCTATTTGGAACATCAATGTTCCAACATCTGTTCACTCCAACAGAAAACCAAGATTTACCTCTGGTCTGCCTTGTTCGGGAAATATCACAGCAGTTGAAAGGAAGCAGCTCACAGCCTTTGAAAACAAAAGGTCTCCTAGATGAGGTGGCACGACAGCTGGGAAGAAATCCGGAGAGAAGAGAGCATGTAGACGTTGGAGATGGATTTACCCTTATGTTGGAGAAGTTATGCATAGATGTCGACGGCAAGACAGACCGGAATTTGTCAGCAGCAATTGATACGCAACTACTCAAAGTTACAGTTTTGAACCTTTGTGGGAGATGCAGGCAAGTGAGTGGACACATCGAGAAAGATTCAAGTTACAAGTTGCCAGTCCTGGAATCGAAGGAAGATGCTGCATATTCTCTCCAAGATCTCTTATGGAATTCAATGGCTTGTAGCTATGAGTATTCGCCAGACGTTTCCTGCAGCAAGTGCCAAACAAAGGCATCCAGCAGCAAGCAACCTAGTTGTAAATTCTTTCTTCATCCACCTGCAGTTCTTCCAATTACCCTGCAGCGCGTGTTTGCAGGTAGGGAACGGCCAGTGAAGACAAGAATAGACATCCCTGTGGAAATGGATCTATCTAGGCTTGTTGGGGGATGCAATACTGCAACTGGCATGACGTACTCCTTGTACGCTTGGGCTGTTTGGTTCGGCAGGAAAGTGTCGTCTGGACACTACGTGAGCTACATTCGTGATGCAACAAATACAGTGAGACTTGTTGACGACGAAAAGGTAAAGAATTTGAACCTTGGTCGCGTGTTGAATGACAGAGAAGTCCAGAAAGGAGTCAAGATGCTGTTCTTCTGTGCGTGAAGATTGCACTCGATCACCAGTAATTGAAGATGATGTTTTTGACATCTTACCTAAAGCAAAGGAAGATTTTCTGAACATCATAAATGGCGACACTGAGAAGGCAGTAGGGTTCATAAAAGCCGAAGACATAGCGTCTGCTATGGCTGGTGATATGCTGAACAGCACAATGATAGATGCCTTTTTCAGCAAGGCATCCGATGAGGCATCTGCAGCTTCAAAGAGATCAGTGAAGTGTCTCAACAGTTACGTTTTTTCGCAACTTAGAAAAGGGGAAATAAATTCGAAACCTGTATTGCGTGTCTTGCGACAGGAAAATCTTGACAAGAACGACATCATCATCATGCCTATTTACCAAGACGCTGCAATTGGGCACCATGCTGTAATGGCTATATACCCCAAAATGTCCCTGATGGTCTACTGTGATTCGCTGCGTCCTGGATTAGTAGATGGTACCGTGACAAAGATTTTCATGCTATGCCTGTCATTAATGCGATCTTTCTCTCCAAACAAGTCTCTTGCGAGATTCGTTGATACGTGGACTCTAGTTTCTTCAAGCCAGGTAGAAAAGCAACATGATGCAATTAGTTGCGGCGTATATTGCTGCCTGAATGGATACAGATTCATGTTCTGTAATCGACTGATGAGTGCAAATGATGTAAAAGTTTTAGAAAAAGTAAGATTCTGGATAAGCACAAAGGCAAGAATGGCTCACACACGATCAACAGGAAAACAGATTTCAAAGCCAAAGAAATTTGAATTGATCGACAACAAATTGGTTAAGCTAGTGATACACAGTGAAATTCCTGATAGCTTCCTTGTGATGCTTCTTGGGAAAGTGGAGGCACACGAGCTAAGAGGAAGAGACATTCTTGAGCAGATAAAAGAAGCTCTGTCCAGCTACACAGATCACTTCCATTATTCATCAGAAGAGTCCGAAGAGGAGCTCACAAGGGATAGCTTTCCTACCAGAATACCAAAGCCTGTGGAAGTAGACTTAGACCTGTTACAGAACTGCACAGAAGTTATTGGTAGCATAGAGTCATTTGATGACATGGAAATAGCACGTAGATTCAAGTCCGAGAGGTTGCGTGCACTTAACAGCTTACCCAGAAAAACATTCCTTGCATTGTCTGACAGCGAAGCACCTCTTTTATCCGCAACAATGGAAGAGATGGAAATGCAGAATATTGTACTGAATAAAGCGTTCTCCATACAAAGGAAATTTCTTGATGCGCCAGACATGATGAAGAGGACTAGTCGTCTGGGTTCATCAATCAGAGACAGAATCCTTATACCGGAGCTCTTCACGATGTATGTGTCACAGATGTATCAACTAAAAGGAAGGAATTTGATACAGGAACTAACACGTGGGTGCGAAGGACAGCTCAGATACCATTCATTCTTGAAACAAAGGGTAAGTAGTCGTCGTAACCGTTGCAACAAACTTTTTGTTTTGATTTTATTGACGAGAAGCAACTTTCTTTGGATTCATAGGAGAAACTACCAAAAGACATTTGATTCTGATTGATCCGGGAGAACTAATGAAGATACGAAGACCTCAATTAAAGAAGATTAATTTGTGACTGTGAGCAAGAAGCCATTGATCAACTGAACATTCAGATGGCTAGTTATATGGAAGAAACCTCGCATGGTGACCTTTACAAGACAACTTTCCTTGCCGCCAACAATGTATTTTTCGTTTGAAAATGAATCAACCAAATATTAGTAACTATTTACTCTTTTCGACATTATAAGGCTTTGATATTGCTAAGCTCTGCTTACTTATGCCAAGAGAATTGGTTTGACTTTTGATAAGGTCGTTTTTTCACAGGAAGATGTTTTTATGTCAAAGCAGTTTAGAGAGGGATTTACGATGCCAATCGTTCAAGGTATGGTCATCTGCACTCTTACATGTTGCGCACAAGATTCTTTCCTCTGTTTAAAGAACCGATTTTGTGCTAAACTTGTCCAGCTGGTATTGTAGTCTGGTTTCATTGCACTGATATAGATGTTTCCAATTTTGTCTTTACACATAGAAGTTCTTTATCATGACGCTTTGTTTACCCTTTAGAGACGTTCATAATGAGTTTTATCTTTGATAACACCTAGTGACCATCCATTAGTATCACAGCCATATACCTTACTTTGTTGCCCTTACTGGAATTTGGATATATGATTTTAACAGTTTCTTGAAAGCTTCTAAGTGAAAGTGGAAATAGACATGCCATGTACGCAAGGAAAGATTCAATCGATATTCATTACGTTCACTTTTTTTATAGTGGTGAAGGGAAGAATGAAAGATGAAGTTGTTGGGACAGTTGTTTGTGCAGTCAATCAATACCTTGAACTGGAGAATGATGATGTAAGAATGTAAATAGTTATTTTTTTGGCAGGAGATTTTTTCTTAAACACGAAGAAGTTTGGTCCATCCTTCAAAGACCTGGCCTTTCTTTCCATCTTGACACCCGTTGTTTGCATCTTTTTTATTTCTTGTTTTCTATTGCTTTGAAAAATAGGACGTTTATGAAATGTTGACCCTTTCTATGCCATGCTAGTAAACTATGAACAAGCTGATCACACAGAGCCCCCAGTCAATTTTTGTTATGTGCCTTGAAAATGAGAACTCAGATGCGCTATAGGAAGGACTGAACATACAATGTGACTATCCTAATAC
>REGL01000729.1:146022-156373 GCA_004194395.1 Aurelia aurita complex sp. Pacific | reverse complement strand
ATTTTGCGGTTTTGTTTGTTTCGAATCAATGATTGAGAGAATGTCCTTTGCCTGCAATCGCCAATCGCTTTGAATTGCGGTGTCAATCAAAAGCAACTGATACTATTGTGCTACAAAATCTGTCCTTGTTTAGTGAGCACAGGCAGGCGGTTGAGGCTCGAACCCTACCAACACCTCTTGAGCGTCCTGGCAAGAGATCGCAAACTCGATTGGGCCTTCTCTACTTCTAGAAGGGAAACTGCTGCCACAATGTACAATTCGCGTTCCTGAGTACCTTTCTAACTTGTTTGAACAAAATTCGACTCGAAATGTCAGAAAATGAGAAATACTGAAGCTGATCTTTCCTTACGGAAACTAGCAATTGCGCAAACGCAAAAGCTATTCATTTTCGTGGACCTAAGCTTTGGATTCACCTTGAACTTGATGTTAAACAGGCACCCTCTCTTGCCACCTTCAAGGAAACGATCAACGACAAACGATGATAAAAATGCCTATTGTTGTCAATGTTATGCAGTAAATGAATAATTTTCAGTTGTAAATGTTTTTGCCAAGGCCCCCTGAAAAGCAGTTCTGATGGACTCACGGTTCAAAAACCTGGACAAACGGTCCCAACTTTTCGAAGCGGCGATAGTTCTCAATGACATGCTATGCTTGGACGAAAGCTGTACAGGAATTGTAAGTTTTGTTTGGGCATTTTCCGGAGCGGTCTACCAGCTGGATTGAGGAGACAAGTTTTGCCTTCACACACATTTGCATTAATGCGCAAACAAAGAAATGAAAAAGAGTATGTTGAAAATTCTATCGAAGATAAGTTCCATCTTTAGTTGAAAGATCCTCCTTGGGTTGTTTGTCTCAAAATTTTGAAAGAAGGTAATATTTTTGTTTGCATCTACTGGGTATCCTGGACATTTTTTTTACAGATTTGGTTGGGTCCAGCGATGTGAATTTAGCTTTAATCGCTGGCTACTCACTCTTATATTGTTCCTCGATAGTTGACTTGAAAATAGAAACTCGTTTGTTGGCATTGGTGCTTTGAGAGCAGAAATATTAATTTCTAAAGTTCAAATTTGCGTTCACCTCCAAGCCAGAGATTTGGCCTTTTGGGCCTAAGCAAACTTACCTCGGGTAACATATCGAGTTCTTGCTTGCGTTCCAGTTCCACACGAACGAGAACACGAGGAATAGAAACTCCAGCTGCTCACTGCACAATTTCGCGGCGAACAGCTTCTCCGTCTCCTTCTTCGGCGCCAACTCTCGCAATTTTCAAGCAGAAGAAAGAAACATGTGATGAAACAAAAAAGTACCCAGCATTTGACACCCATCGTAGCAGCAGCGTTGTGAACTTAACGGCTCACCCCAAGCAGCAACCAAACAAATAGAAACGAGGAATGAATGAAAACGTCAGCCCTAACCGACTGTTGTGTTCTGAGCCAAAGTTTGAACGTTCCTGCCCAAATGCCGCACCGGAAATGACTGTTAGATAGGTTTGGATTAATAACAATGACATACGTAAGAGCAACCTTGGTGCTGCTTGCTTCAGTGAAATGTTCGACCACAAGTATTGCTAAAGCCAAATTGCCGCAGAAAATGGCATTGCAAAGCATGGCGAAAATGGGCCTAAAATTGCGTTGTTGACTTTTTTGCGCACAGCGATTGGCCTAAATATTGGAGGTGTGTACAAGTTGCTAGTCAATCAATATTTAGCACAGATTCACCGAAACATGTTTGGGCCCAAAGATGTAAAAAGATTGAAGTAAAAGATGAAGTTTAATTTTGTAGTCCTAAATTATCCATTCATGCTTCAATTTTCTTTTTGAAATGCTAATGTGGGGTGAGTTGCCGAGCGGCTATTACAAATTCTGTAAGGTAGCTGAGGTTAAGCTTGGTCGCGTGAGGTTAAAATCTGGATGGGTGACCTTTCGGATGCCTGACCAGGCAACTCACTTCGCCGTCCCTGAGAAGGGAGACCTAAGACTAGAGGTCTGGGTCTCATGCCTGGATGCTAGTCTTAAATCAGCTAGAAATATGTTCTGCCTTCAAAAAATAAAACAAAGAACGAACGAATGACTGGATGAATGAATGATAGTACCAAGAGCCTTATCAGTTGGGCCAACCAGAAGACAGGCTTATGACCTGATTCGCCCAGCATCGCCACTCTTGTTTCGTCTTATTACTGAATTGAATTCACTTCTTCGCTAAATCCCCTATTTCGCCTCTTTTTTCTGACACCAGGTATACAGGGCGTTTTGTTAGAGCGGGTTGTTATTTCATTGCTTTTCAGGGTATCCTTTACGTTCTCTAGTATTTTTTGGCCGAATTTTTCAAAAGCCGGCTATCATTTGGAGGACAAAATTCTAGAACCGGGTGAAAAAGTATTTCTTGGAGTGCACAACTTCGTACTAATAAAAGTCAAGAGACCTCCTCCGGGGCTAAATCCACGACTCATAAACTTAGCGTTCGGAATCCCTGAAAAACGGCCAGAAATTTCGTTGCGGCGATAATTCTTGATGACTTAATTCGTAAGTTGTAATTGGACGAGAGCTGTATCTAGTCGTGACATGTTTGTCGTGACATGTTTGCTCACATTTATCAGTGACTGGTATGTTAAAAGGGTCGAGATAGTTAAAAGCTGGCCCGGGCCAAGTTAAAATATGCAGGGTGTCAGAAAATTGTGCCCCGTGTGTGGTCGCTGTGGAGGAGCTGTAGCTTTAATTTTCTCGGTTTTACCATGGGTATTGTGGACACAATTTGTGTCGATCGTGTCCACAATACCTGGCCTAAATGTTACCAAATGAATAACTGTAGTTCGTTACCTTGCTTGTCTTCATTTCATGAGTATCTCTGCTTTTCTGCTTCGGCAGCCATATGCTTGCTTACTTTCTAACGGCCTAAAGTTTGAACTTTGAACACTGCCGCGCTCTGAAACTTATCGCCTGAGAACTAGACTAGTTCCCAGATCGACGCAGCGCTCTCGGTGTCCGGGCTGGGAACTAGTTTAGAGCGCGGCACTGTTCNTGCCGCACCGGAAATGACTGTTAGATAGGTTTGGATTAATAACAATGACATACGTAAGAGCAACCTTGGTGCTGCTTGCTTCAGTGAAATGTTCGACCACAAGTAATGCTAAAACCAAATTGCCGCAGAAAATAGCATGGCGAAAATGGGGGAAATGGGCCTAAAATTGCGTTGTTCACTTTTTTGCGCACAGCGATTGGCCTAAATATTGGAGGCGTGTACAAGTTGCTAGTCAATCAATATTTAGCACAGATTCACCGAAACATGTTTGGGCCCAGAGATGTAAAAAGATTGAAGTAAAAGATGAAGTTTAATCTTGTAGTCCTAAATTATCCATTCATACTTCAATTTTCTTTTTGAAATGCTATGTGGGGTGAGTTGCCGAGCAGCTATTACGATTTCTGTAAGGTAGCTGAAGTTAAGCTTGGTCGCGTGAGGTCAAAATCTGGATGGGTGACCTTTCGGATGCCTGACCAAGCAACTCACTTCGCCGTCCCTCAGAAGGGAGACGTTAGACTAGGGGTCTGGGTCCCATGCCTGGATGCTAGCCTTAAATTAGCTAGAAATATGTTCTGCCTTCAAAAAATAAAACAATGAATGAATAAATGAATGAATGACTGAATGATAGTACAAAGAGCCTTATCAGTTGGGCCAACCAGAAGGCAGGCTTATGACCTGATTCGCCCAGCATCGCCACTCTTGTTTCGTCTTTTTACTGAATTGAATTTACTTCTTCGCTAAATCCCCGTTTCGCCTCTTTTTTCTGACACCAGGTATACGGGGCGTTTTGTTAGAGCGGGTTGTGATTTCATTGCTTTTCAGGGTATTCTTTACGTTCTGGAGTATGCTTTTGGCCGAATTTTTCAAAAGCCGGCTATCATTTGGAGGACAAAATTCTAGAACCGGGTGAAAAAGTATTTCTTGGAGTGCACAACTTCGTACTAATGAAAGTCAAGAGACCTCCTCCCGGGCTAAATCCACGACTCATAAACTTAGTGTTCGGAATCCCTGAAAAACGGCCGGAAATTTCGTTGCGGCGATAATTCTCGATGACTTAATTCGTAAGTTGTAATTGGACGAGAGCTGTATCTAGTCGTGACATGTTTGTCGTGACATGTTTGCTCACATTAATCAGTGACTGGTATGTTAAAAGGGTCGAGATAGTTAAAAGCTGGCCCGGGCCGAGTTAAAATATGCAGGGTGTGTCAGAAAATTGTGCCCCGTGTGTGGTCGCTGTGGAGGAGCTGTAGCTTTAATTTTCTCGGTTTTACACATTTGTACGGGTCAAGCTTCAACTTAGATTTTGATACCTCGTTTGAGTCAATCTGACAAGTGGTTGCTGATTTATGGCAGAGGAAAAGCAAAATAATTGGTTGTTTCAAAAACAGCACTTCTGCTGTTCTCTAGCAATGTCAAAATCAAGTAGCGTTTGAAAGAAAGAGTTATAGCAGCCCATTCAAATTTGCTCTACATTTTTAACTCCTTGGTACGCAAATAGCTTGCTTTCAACTTCCATGATTCGTATCCCAACAAGGTAAATTTCAAAATTTATTTGAATGTAAACATGGGGCTCAAATCTTTAAAAAGGTTGGCGTAAAATTCGATTAAATTTTTCTTTGAATTGGATGGCTTGGAAGGAACTTAGGGTCATTTTTTGTAAATCTGCCGTGGAAATTCATTGATATATTGATTAATTTCAAAATGACGGCATTTATTAAATTTGAGGCTCATGACGTCTTCAAATTTCTAAATCCTAAACCAGAAAAGCTACAAATCTCTGCTTGCCCCCATATTGTAGACCTTTATAAACTATGGTTTTCTTGAAGGTTATATCATTTTCCCTCTATTGGTTTACAGTGAATTAAATTTTTTCAAAAGTTTCCTTGAATTTTTTCAAAATAATTGAATAGCCGCCGTTTTGAAAAAAAATCAAGGTATCAAAAACTTTCTATGGCAGATTTACAGCAAAGACCATAAGTTCCTTTCAAGCCATTCAATCCAAAGATAGCCTGCGTGCAGACTTTACCTTTCTACTGCGAAGGCTCTCCTTCGCAGTGGAAAGTAAAGTGTGCACGCAGGCTAATCCAAAGAAAAATGTAATAGAATTTTACACCCACTTTGTTAAAGATTTGAGCCCTATGCTTTTGAATGTGAACGTGTCACTACTGAATAACATACTTGCCAACGTTAGAAGCCTTGATATCCAGCGAGCAATGGCCTTTCAAACGGGGACTCTTTACTTCGACTCAACCGGTAGCTTTTCAAAGTTTGTGCATAAGTCTTTGTCGACTTGTGTTAGATGGATGTTGTCCTAGTCGTACTATATTCCAAATGCACCCAATTAACTTACCTCGGCTAACATATCGAGTTCTAGTTTGCCATCCAGTTCCACAAGAACGAGAACAAGAGGAATATGAAGTCCAGCTGCTCACTGCACAATTTCGAGCCGAACATCTTCTCCTTCTTCTTCTCTGGACCCACCAACCGTTGCAATTTTCAAGTAAAATCAAGAGAATGACAAGCCAACAAAAAATTACCCTGAACTTAGTATCCATCGCAAAAGCAGCATTGTGAACAAACAGGTCATAAGAATAAAAGAACAATATTGCAAGGAAGTACGACAGAGTCACTTAGAGTGAAAAATTAAAGTTCCTGTCCAAATACCACAACAGGAATTATAATTAGATATTTTTGGATCTGAAGGTTTTCCAAAATATAACCTTGAAGATGCTTGTTTTCATTGAATTTTCGACCACAACAGCAGAGACTTTAGATCTCTGACGCACTTTTTCCACTAGGCGATAGGGAGTTTACGAAACCACAACCACGACCCCTACTGCAACGGCAACGGAAACAGCAGGGCGCGGCAACACATTGTTGTTGGTTCTGTTTCAGTACATCAGCTTGGAGAACTGCCTCGATTTTCGTGTGAATTTTGTTCTCTCGAGACTACGAAGTCGTCATGTTCAATTGCACAACTTGAAAATCCCACTTCTGTCGTTCTTTGCTTCAGATTTAGGCCTCTGAAGTAAAACTCACTCATCATTTGAAATGTTTGTTTTCAAGGAAAAATTTATGGTTCTCAGGCGTCTAACTGAAGAAGAAGGTTTCGTCTTGGCCTTAGAAAAAGTTGTTGGTTTGCTGAGCGAACTTTCTTCCGTTGAAATGTACCACAAGGGCTCTATTAGGCCCCCCTCTCTATTCAGCCCCCCTCTCCCATGAACTCCTCCTCTCTAAGCCAAAATCAAGTTCCAGAGGCTACCAAACATTTTCCATTTATTGAGCTAAATAAGTTTACATGGTAGTTTTGATATCGTTTGAGATAAAACTGCGTCGAATTTATCTATTTGACTCATAAAATTGCATGTTGAATCCGGAAAATATGGTGTAAAAGAACTGAAAAGCTATTATATGCATCCTTGTCATTTGATTTTGTGAATAAGCTCCCCCTCTCTAATAAGCCCCCCTCTCTTTTAAGCCCCCTCTAGAGCATCCGAAATGAAATAAGCCCCACTTTCTTGCAACAAACTTTCTCAACATTTTTTCGCCCGAAGTTTGTCATGTCGCGCTACAATTGTCGCCTAGTCGGCTATTACATTTTCATTTGCATTAACATGAAATAAAGAATTTTAAAATGAAAAAATTACACGAAAATGCAAATGTTTGTCATCCGTCAAGTTTTTTATGAACTATGAAGACAGTTTCATTCTTCAATATAGATAAAATCCTCCTCACAATTTCGCAAAATGATCTCCATGGAAAAATGCCGCGTGCTCGAAAACATAATCGCAAAGAACAGAAGAGCTGGAAAGAAAATAGGACAAAATTCTTTAAATCATGCTGTAAAATGTACATTTTTGAATTTATAAAGATGTGTATATGCGAATGAAAATAATTCTAAAAAATACTTAAAATGCAGCTAGAAATACTAAAAATGTCCTATGCATTGATATCATGCGACTAAAATCTGTTAAAGACCTTTTCGACCGGTTCGCATCTAGTTGGTGTTCCTAGCATGGGTAGCTAGACACCACAGTTATGCTGTAAGCTTCTGTGGAGGAACATTTTTATGGTTCTGCGGAAGAGGTTTCGAAAGGTTGAAAGGAAGGAAGATGTCTCTTTCGCTGCCTCCTCCGTAGCAGTACATGAATTTATCCTCCGCAGGAGCATAAAGCCGCCGCAATCAAGGACAGCATCGATGTCGATAATTTTTTCTGAGACACCCATACCTGGGAAGATTAAAAGCCGCTCGAAAAGATTTCAACAGATTTCAAAGACTGTCAAACCAAACCAGTTGGTACTATACAAAATAAAAAATTAAAAAATCGTGTCAGTAAATTTTACATCGATTTGTTAAATTAATACAGACACAAAAATTCTGAGAAATGTAGAAAATGTTGCCATTTATCAGATAAGATTGAAAAAAATTTACAAGCAAATCATATTTACGGATGAAAATTTATGTACATCCGAGCTCGCGGAAGATTTAAACAATGATAATTTTTACCCAAGATTACAATTCAATTTTTCTCTTTTCATTATAAGCAACATCAAATATACAGATATCAATACCTACTGCAACCTATTCTTGCATTCTTTGGAGAATCTCACAACTGACGGTGTCAAATCATTAAAATTTCCGTAGATTTGATGTTTTTAATGGTAAACGCTTTTCTTTAAGGCCCCGTCACACATACACGTTTGTAAAACTCATAGGATGTTTTTGATCCACACTGACCACTAATCGTTTACAGGGCGTTTTAGTCTGTCCACACGTAAACGCCAAAACAATTGAAAAAGATTGATGAACATGGTGGTTATGACGTCACTGTTTACAAAAGTATGCGTTTTGAAAGCGATTGATGACTACAACATCTCGACCTCACCGTTTACGAAAGTATGCGCTTACCACCTTCGACATGAAACAGCGTTTTCAGAAGTATCCACATTGGAAAGCATTTTATCTGTAACCTAAAACGTCGTTTACGTGTGGACGCAAGGCGTAAACGCATGACAAAGTATGCGTTTACGAACGTAAACGTATACGTGTGGATGGGGCCTAAAAACGCCGTTTACGTGTGGACGCATGGCGTAAGCGTATAACAAAGTATGCGCTTACAAACGTAAACGTATACATGTGGACATTCCTTCAAATCTAACGGCAATACTTTGAAGACCAAACTCCTGGAGCAGGAAACTTTGTAGAAAGGAGCTATCTCTAATTTGACAAAACTCATCCATTCTGGCAGGTGCTTTAATGAATCCACAATTTAGTTCTAGTTTGCAAAAACAAATTCAAACAGCCAAGCAACTAAGGATTGAAATCACCTAAAATAAACTTGCTTCCTGTTTCCCACTCGTCGAGAGTCAAACTTTTCTAAAATTTTTGATATGTTTTCAATGAAACTATATCGGAATTTATACTACCTAGAAAAGCAACGATTACCATGCAAGATAATCTTAACAAAAGCATTTCACCGAATGTTAATGGTAGCCTCCTATTTGTTACTTGACTGTTTCTAAAAAGAAGGTGCAACATTGTAATCAATTATTCTAAGAGTGAACTTCAGAAAACTGAAATTCATCTGAAACACGAACGGTGCATCATTTACAAAGTACAGCGTAAGATAACCTTAGCTTTAGTCATATCCTGACAACGTAGTATCATCTACACAGAAAGAAGAGCCGGGTAAAGAGTGTTTCAAGTTAGTAGGCAACTGGGTGTTGCTGTGAGCGATAGTTTCCTAGATTCTGGGACACGGATACAAATAGATGCAAGGACAGGGATAATTTAATCACGACTCAAACGGTTCTTAATCAGTCTAAGCACGAAAAGGTCAGTAATTCAAGGACTCAAGTACACATATTTGGCACCCCTCTGCAACATACCTACAACATCTCATTTTTTTCAAATTTACCGTTGTGACAAAACATCTGCTCCGCTCTTCAACTATAATTTGCCAAGAACACAGAAAGCACAGACAACAGTTTATCAAACGAATTCTTTTTCCATAAGCTGCACGTACTATCAACTTTCATTTGTGAAATAGATATTTTGTTGAGAGAGAACGAGGAAACAAGTGAGTGAAAAATAAAACGGAAGAAAGGAGGAGGAAGAAAAATACTCTCCTTTTTCCTGTGCCAAGAACGGAGAAACTTCCATTCAAACACACACGAAGCAAACTTCTTACCTGCCAGTGAGGGCTGTAGGTAGCAGCAGGCAGGGGGCTCAAGCCTCCTAAAAATGTTGAAAACAATAGTGCTACGTCACAAGCATAAATCAGACGCATTGTTCTCTATTGTCTCTAGAACAAAAGCATCTGATTAAAACAAAAGCATCTAATTAGCAGCTGCTTCTGACGGCCCTGGTGCCAGTTAAAAGTAACAGAGATGCCCTCATGAAGTTGTTAGAATATTGGGCTTTCCTTCTCATGAATTCATGAATTCTTGCGATGTCTTTGGCTTTTAAATAATGGCACGAGAAACACTCGGTCCCAGCTCTTTGATATACCTAAACAAGCATTTGTTGACATTGCAAATATACTAACTAAAGATAGCTAACTGAATTTCTTTGAAGAACTGCCAGAAAAATCGGCCAAAAATATGTGCTAAGAAAGTACACAGGCTCTCCCGAAGGAACGCTTTTTTAAAAGGCCAAGACTAAGTTATGAGTCTGTAAGGGGGTATAACAAGTCAAACTACTGAAATATACACTATGCAGAACAGAAACAAGACGTTGAGATCATTTTAGCATTTGTATGGAAAAACAGACATTTATCTATTTTTTCTATGACCCTATATTCTTGGAGACGAATTTGATTTATAATGTTATGCAGTAGACCTACATTAGCCGTTTCTTTAGCTCGGTTACTTTCTATAACCTACTTCAATACATTGATGATGATTGAAGATTGATTGATAGATTGATGATTGATGATTGATTGATGATTGATGATGATGATGATGATGATGATGATGATGAGGATGGTGATGATGATGATGATGATGAGGATGGTGATGATGATGATTGATGATGATGATGATGATTGATGATGATGATGATGATTGATGATGATGATGAGAATGGTGATTGATTGATTGATTGATTGATTGATGATTGATGATTGATGATTGATGATTGATGATAATGATGATGATGATGATGACGATGATAATGATGATGATGCGGATGATGATGATGATAATGATGACGATGATGATGGTGATGATGATGATGATGATAATGATGATGATGCGGATGATGATGATGATAATGATGATGATGATGATGATGACGATGGATGATAAGGATGAGGATGACGAGGATGATAAAGAT
>REGL01000729.1:129258-139315 GCA_004194395.1 Aurelia aurita complex sp. Pacific | reverse complement strand
AGTGCTTCCATTGATTAATATACCAGTGGGTTTGTCATTGGAATCCAAAACTTGGATGCTGATTTTCTTCTGAATAGATCGAGATGGGCGGCCATTATCAAAGCATTGGACGGTCACTGTAATGAGTAGAAAAGTCATAGGTAATAAAAAGATAACCTTTCTTTAAAAATCAAAATGATTATCGTGCAATACTGCTCCTAAGTCACTTTCTCTTTCGACATTAAAAGTTACGCTCCAGATGGCACATCCTACACCAGCATACAGGAAGTTACCACTCCCTAGGGCTCTCTATTACGTTTCAAGCCATTTGATGTCAATTCTGTATAACCCCTAGGGAGAGATGGGACATCCCTAGGCCTATACACTAACAGGGACGTGCCAATTTGCCTGAGAAAATAGCACACCACACTAATGCCGCAATAACTTTAAGAATTTTTCGGGTTATAATTGAGCAGACCCGATGAAAAAAATTGGGCTATGATTCCGTAAAACGCCGTAAAATATGAAGAAATGCCGTAATTCTTGATATTTTGCACTATTTCTTTGGAACAGAGCCAATACTTCCACAGAATGTGTGAAAATGATACCCATGTTTCGTAATTTTTCATTACAATACCCGTAAAAAAGGCACGCCCCCGTTACACTACATACTAAGATACATCCAAGATAATCTCAAACCAGGTTAAGCGTAATCTAATCAAATCTTTGGTTAAAAGACTCAAGTTAGAATTTTGACACGAAGAACACCCACCATTTATATTAGGTGCTGTTTCATAATCCAAGGTTGCAGTTCTTTTGATGAACATGTTAATCTTGTCACTGCTTGCACCATTCTGGAAGTAGAAATCTCCTGGATTGTTAATCATTGAGCAAGATCGCACATGCTGATTACGATCCTCGTCAACTAATTTCAGATTAGCTATAATCCTGTCAACGGTGTTGTTCTCTGGTACTGGGAATATTGTTGCGATTATATCTGAAGGCGGATCATTTGCATCNGGTTAAAAGACTCAAGTTAGAATTTTGACACGAAGAACACCCACCATTTATATTAGGTGCTGTTTCATAATCCAAGGTTGCAGTTCTTTTGATGAACATGTTAATCTTGTCACTGCTTGCACCATTCTGGAAGTAGAAATCTCCTGGATTGTTAATCATTGAGCAAGATCGCACATGCTGATTACGATCCTCGTCAACTAATTTCAGATTAGCTATAATCCTGTCAACGGTGTTGTTCTCTGGTACTGGGAATATTGTTGCGATTATATCTGAAGGCGGATCATTTGCATCCGTGACAGTGATATTGAAGGATTTCTGATAAGTGAGAGCTGGATTTCCAGAATCTGTAACCCGGATTATGATGTTGATTTGGGGTTCAGTTTCGTAGTCAAGCTTTCCAGCTACCAAGATTTTGTTTCCATGTATTGACAAATTATCTGCAAAATAAGGAAAAGAAATTAAAGAAGGCTTTCATTGTCGATTAATGAGTGCATAACAAGGCTACTATGCAATGCAATTGGAATATTCGAATCTAATCTAACCTAATCTAATCCAAACCAACCTAGTACTTATGCATTAGATTCCAATTTTCTGATTCTCAGGGTTGTATCGGTTTTACAGAGGTCCAACCACTACAGTGCCATTTTTCATTCATTCGTTCATTCATTCATTCATTCATTTGTTCATTCATTACTTCATTTCAAGTAGGCTGGAAAAAATTCTGGCTCTTTTTAGCTAATTCGGGCCAACTATGCATGAAACAAGCAGACACGGGACCCCTAGCTTAACGTCCCTTTCGAAGGACGGTGAAGTGAGGTGCTTGGTCTGGTATCTGGTATAGGCCATCCATTAGGATTTTGACCTCACGCGATCAAGCTTAACTTTTTCAGTTGCCTTATGGAAACTGTAATACCGGGTGAGTCAAAAAAGGCCCGGCGTTTGAAAGGCTACTGCTCCCTGAATATATAATATAAGCATATGATATTTATATTAATGCTGCAGTAAAAGGGCACTTTTACGTAGGTTAATTTTCAACTTGAAATGTTTAACAAAGTTCCTTCCTACCTCGGTCCCAGGTCCCACCTCTACGTGAGCTGATGCACAAGAGCACTTACTTTGTGCTTCTTTTGCTGGAAATAAATTGATCTGATATTAGAATTTTGACAAGAAGAACACCCACCATTTATATTAGGTGCTGTTTCATAATCCAAGGTTGCAGTTCTTTTGATGAACATGTTAATCTTGTCACTGCTTGCACCATTCTGGAAGTAGAAATCTCCTGGATTGTTAATCATTGAGCAAGATCGCACATGCTGATTACGATCCTCGTCAACTAATTTCAGATTAGCTATAATCCTGTCAACGGTGTTGTTCTCTGGTACTGGGAATATTGTTGCGATTATATCTGAAGGCGGATCATTTGCATCCGTGACAGTGATATTGAATGATTTCTGATAAGTGAGAGCTGGATTTCCAGAATCTGTAACCCGGATTATGATGTTGATTTGGGGTTCAGTTTCGTAGTCAAGCTTTCCAGCTACCAAGATTTTGTTTCCATGTATTGACAAATTATCTGAAAAATGAGGAAAAGGAATAAAAAGGCTTTCATTGTAGATTAATGAGTGCATAACAAGGCTACTATGCAATGTAATTGGAATATTCGAATCAAATGTAACCTAATCCAATCCAGTCCAACCTAGTATTTATGAATTAGATTCCAACTTTAAGATTCTCAGGGTTATATCGGTTTTACATAAGTCCAACCACTACAGTGCCATTGTCATTCATTCATTCATTCATTCATTCATTCATTCATTCATTCATTCATTCATTCATTCGTTCGTTCATTCGTTCGTTCGTTCATTCATTACTTCATTTCAAGTAGGCTGGAACAATTCTGGCTATTTTTAGCTAATTCAGGCCAACTATGCATGAAACATCCAGACACGGGACCCCTAGTTTAACGTCCCTTTCGAAGGACGGTGAAGTGAGGTGCTTGGTCTGGTATGTGGTATAGGTCATCCATTAGGATTTTGACCTCACGCGATCAAGCTTAACTTTTTCAGTGGCCTTATGGAAACTGTAATACCGGGTGAGTCAAAAAAGGCCCAGCATTTGAAAGGCTACTGCTCCCTGAATATATAAGCAATGATATTTTGCAATATCTAGTTGAATAGCTAACATCTTCAACAATTTTTAGAATTTTCCTGGCTGAAATTGGTCGCTCCATTAAGAACGCTTTAGCACGTGCTATTATCCTCTTGGGGGAATGATAAAGTCTTCCCCCTGGTATGAATAACTTATTCAGGGGGATTCCATTGTCCCAAGATGACAAATTGCACCAAGCATATGTGAGTGTCATTATTGCTAGGAAGCAAAAAAAGGGGAATTTTGGTTGATTTTTTTGATTACAGCCCTGAAGAAGTCCTGCATGGCAGGACGAAATATTGGCATAAAATTTATTCAACCATTTGCTGTTGTTTTTGTTGTATTGCGGTGTTTCTGGCTTTAAATTTATTAATTTATTCGTCACCGCATGTATCTTCGGATCCGACGATCGACGCTGGTATCGTGGCCTTTCCTTTTTCAAAAGAATTTTGTTTGTCGTTTTCCTTCGTTATTGCAGGTTTTCGAAAGGGGCTTTCTGTACGAAATCTCTCATATCGATAGGAAGGAATGGCCAATTAAAGCCTGGTAAATTACTGAACCTAATTGGACATATCGGGAATAAAACAAGTCAGTTTTCAGTATTATTGCTTTGATATTGAGGGAGTAGGATTTTTTCAAACGCCGGGCCTTTTTACTGACTCACCCGGGAGCCGCTTGGCCACTCAACCAGCAAAGTAAGCCTGTTTGAGGTAAGGGTTGTCCAACCCTCCAATATTGTCAAATGAATCTGGAACAACACACAAACTTCAAAGGGATACAAATTTAACTCAGGGTTTCTAGCAAAGCTTATTACATCAAAGCTTCTTACCAATGGTGTTGATGAAAGAATACACATATGTTTGTCCTGCGTCATCATCTGTAGTTGAAAGCTGTCCCACGATGGTTCCCTGAGGTGCATTCTCCGCAACGATCTTAGCAGACAGTGTTATGTCAGTTGGTCGGTCATTTACATCGGTTACCTATGCAAAGAAAAGATAGAAATCAGTTGAAATTAAATTTAGGAATAGTGTTTGAACAAGACTGTCTCTCCGTTAACAAGGACAGATTTCGTAACAGTAATGTTTGTGCTTTTGATTGATGTTACATCAAAGCTTCTTACCAATGGTGTTGATGAAAGAATACACATATGTTTGTCCTGCGTCATCATCTGTAGTTGAAAGCTGTCCCACGATGGTTCCCTGAGGTGCATTCTCCGCAACGATCTTAGCAGACAGTGTTATGTCAGTTGGTCGGTCATTTACATCGGTTACCTATGCAAAGAAAAGATAGAAATCAGTTGAAATTAAATTTAGGAATAGTGTTTGAACAAGACTGTCTCTCCGTTAACAAGGACAGATTTTGTAACAGTAATGTTTGTGCTTTTGATTGATGTAGACAGCATGACATCACGGCTTTCTGTACAAAATTTGCTACGAGTTGCATAACACTGCTCCTGCATCGTAAATCCTCCACCAAGCCCCTACCTTAGAGCTAATTTTGAAAATGAGCCCCCCCCCCTCGAATAGCTCCCAAGGGGTATTTGAATTCTACAAAAGGGGTGAATTTGACACAAATTTAAATATTCTTTGTCTTGGTACCATGTTTATAGTCGCTACAGTTCAATGTTACGTGTTCAAACAAATGATTTGCGGTACACAATATGAAAACAGCCTTAAATAACAGACTCGTCGAAATAAACCTACAAACGCAGCAGAAGAAACTGTAATCTGTGAAAGAAAACTGTTAACTCTTGTAAACGAATAACAACCAAATTAACCTAGGGAGAAAACTGTTAAAGGGAATGTAATGTGCAATAGTAAATGGGTTTCTCAATAAATAGAACAAAGAAAACAACAGCCAGACACAGCATTGTTCTTTGGCTATTCATTGTTGACGGCGCCTGTCCGACATAAATTTGAATGGNTCATTTACATCGGTTACCTATGCAAAGAAAAGATAGAAATCAGTTGAAATTAAATTTAGGAATAGTGTTTGAACAAGACTGTCTCTCCGTTAACAAGGACAGATTTTGTAACAGTAATGTTTGTGCTTTTGATTGATGTAGACAGCATGACATCACGGCTTTCTGTACAAAATTTGCTACGAGTTGCATAACACTGCTCCTGCATCGTAAATCCTCCACCAAGCCCCTACCTTAGAGCTAATTTTGAAAATGAGCCCCCCCCCCTCGAATAGCTCCCAAGGGGTATTTGAATTCTACAAAAGGGGTGAATTTGACACAAATTTAAATATTCTTTGTCTTGGTACCATGTTTATAGTCGCTACAGTTCAATGTTACGTGTTCAAACAAATGATTTGCGGTACACAATATGAAAACAGCCTTAAATAACAGACTCGTCGAAATAAACCTACAAACGCAGCAGAAGAAACTGTAATCTGTGAAAGAAAACTGTTAACTCTTGTAAACGAATAACAACCAAATTAACCTAGGGAGAAAACTGTTAAAGGGAATGTAATGTGCAATAGTAAATGGGTTTCTCAATAAATAGAACAAAGAAAACAACAGCCAGACACAGCATTGTTCTTTGGCTATTCATTGTTGACGGCGCCTGTCCGACATAAATTTGAATGGAATTTGTAGATATTTTGAACAAACTATTGTTTACAAAAGTTTCTCAAATTCCACACCCTCCTCTCATTCGCAGTAGTCTCGGCATAGGGAATGCCCTTATTCAAAGTGTTGTTTTCTGGAAATATTAAAAGAACTAACAAAAACAGCGAATCATTTGTGCTTAAAACCAATGATATATGTGCACTTAAACCTTTATCTAAATGGAGGAATAATGAATCTTTAGTTTATACACCTGTCTAAACACGTGCTTGGTGCATTCAATTTTTCAAACCTTATATTCTTTAGTTTCTTATCTATTAGAGCTTATCTATCACTTTAAAATAAATCGTGATTAAATGTTAGAACTTACTTTTGTTGGCTTTCAAATTTGTCTACGTTTCGTTAATAAATATTTTCAGGAAGCATTCGCTGCAAGCCTAAAATTATATCTCTTCTGTACCGGGAGTCCCAAAAAAGTATTCCAGTTAAAAAAATCACAAAAATTCGGTAATGAAACCTTCATAAAATGTGCTTTTTGCTTGTCCTCTTCGCGCGAAATCTGTAGTGTCCATCCTACAGCCTTCGTAATACAGGAACCGACCTTAGGTTACCCAAGAAAAGGTCAAATACTGGCCAGAGATGTTTCTCCTACAGAGGTGCAAAACTGTGGAATAGCCTCTCAGCTGAGTCAAAGCAGGCATCCTCTCTGTGTTGTTTTAAGAAAACTATTTACAGATGGGGATTTTTTTTCTTTAATTATCAATTTCGAAATTAATGTACATAAGTTTTAACATCGTAAATAGGGTTTATAGTTTGATTTGTTTAATAGAATTTTAATTTATTTTTCTATTTTATTATCTATTGATAATATTGTTTTTATCGGAGAGCCCCTTGAAAAGCCAGCTTATACTGAAGGGCAACCCCCCCTGGAAAGAATTCAATATGAAATGATCTGACATCATTGGTAGGTATCCCAGAGTAACCATTTAGAGGAAGGTAGCCCTTAGTAACTATCATGATGATTCCCTTGTACTCTGAACAGAAGAACATCTGTGAATATTTTCATTGAAACGTCAACCGGTGAAAGTAAGAGGATTTCCATTACTACTACGGGGATTCCCTACAAAATACCTTTGGGTTACGTTTGTTTGAATACCGAAAAAGTGACTCTCCATATTTAACGAAAATTTACGATGTAACGAGATGAAAAACTTGATCCTTTAAATAACAAATTCTGTCTACAGTCTCTCGATTTAATGAAACTTAGTATGACAACATTTTCTGGTTCCCATCAGAATTCTTTTCATGGGGATTCACTGTAGGAGGATTCCAAACATGTGAAATTCCCCTAACCACAACTTAACTTGCTGGGATCCTGCAAAAATTTCGATAATCCCACTTAAAGGGGCTCCTTGGCCAAATCACATACAATTCTGCAAAAACCATTGTTTTAGGATCGTGTTCATTGTTTCCTGCAGTTTGGTAGCTTTCTTCACACCACCAAAAAGTAACCGTCAAATCCACTTAAATCCGAGCAATCGTAAGAGCTATGAATTTTTGGTTTGTTCCTCTGTGAAGCATGCAAATCTATCTTCAAGATGNAAGGTAGCCCTTAGTAACTATCATGATGATTCCCTTGTACTCTGAACAGAAGAACATCTGTGAATATTTTCATTGAAACGTCAACCGGTGAAAGTAAGAGGATTTCCATTACTACTACGGGGATTCCCTACAAAATACCTTTGGGTTACGTTTGTTTGAATACCGAAAAAGTGACTCTCCATATTTAACGAAAATTTACGATGTAACGAGATGAAAAACTTGATCCTTTAAATAACAAATTCTGTCTACTGTCTCTCGATTTAATGAAACTTAGCATGACAACCTTTTCTGGTTCCCATCAGAATTCCTTTCATGGGGATTCACTGAAGGAGGATTCCAAACATGTGAAATTCCCCAAACCACAACTTAACTTGCTGGGATCCTGCAAAATTTCGATAATCCCACTTAAAGGGGCTCCTTGGCCAAATCACATACAATTCTGCAAAAACCATTGTTTTAGGAACGTGTCCATTGTTTCCTGCAGTTTGGTAGCTTTCCTCACACCACCAAAAAGTAACCGTCAAAATCCACTTAAATCCGAGCAATCGTAAGAGCTATGAATTTTTGGTTTGTTCCTCTGTGAAGCATAAAAATCTATCTTCAAGATGACGCTTTCGTTTTGAAAAAAAGAAGACAAAAAGTCTGTGTGACATTGCCTTTCAAAATTTGCACAATCACCAATTCAACGAAACTTTGAAGACGGAGCCCTTTTAAGATGAAACTACCCCCGGATTAACAAGGAAAATAAAAATATGAAAATAACTTTTGAAAAATATTGTTTAAATCTGTCAATAAAATTTAAGTCGGTTCTACTTGCCATTATATGCTTCCACCCATCGTGCCGTTTTTCTGTTTTTGACCGAAGCTCTCGCCTCACCTCTGAAACCTCTTCAGCGACTTAAATTTGAACATAAATGTGAGGCCTCTTCGGCTTTAGAGTCACTGAAGAGGCCTCAGAGGTGAGGCGAAAGCTCCTGCCAAATATAGATGAACGGCGCAATGATTAGAAGCATGTAATGGCAAGTAGAACCGATCTAAATAGCTGAGGATACAACACTCGGGATCAACTACGAATTCTTTCGAATTCGATACAAACCAGACGAATTGTTTAAATCATCAAACTGAAACAAAGGAGGAGCACATGACAGAAGGATACTTACCAAAATATTGAGTATTTGTTCGGATGAAAGCGCAGGTTGTCCATTATCAGAAGCGCGAATCTTGACAGCGAATGTGTTCTTTTGCTCATAATTGAATTTCTGATTGGTTACCAATGAGTTTCCACCTACCAATCGGAAAGAAGCACCATCCAGTTGTGGTAATAGTTGAATGGTTACATTGTTAACATACGTCAGCTGGGAATAAAAATATTTGCATCATTGAACAAAAACAACTCGGAAGTGTAAAGGCTAAGATATAACAAGTTACTGTATTATACAAGTTACTGGTTAGACTGATTACGATGAGTCTCAGTAATTGCTAGTCAAAAAGAGACTACTACACCAAAATGAGATCGCTCATACTGGTAGTTAGCCCGTAGTTAGGAGCGTCCCGGCAGCCTTTCAATAGCGATCACTACGGCCATATCACTAGTCTAGATACTGGTATTGCTTACTGATATTATAAAAAACTAAAAGCAATGAGTCAATTTGAATGCAGAAAAAGGCTGTTACAACACTTGAACAATTTATTTCAAAATGTATGTGATTTTGACAGTTTTGGAAAAGGAAGAAAATGAGGCTTTGAAACAATCACTTTTTCGATTTGCTTATGCAATAAATCAGCAGCTACTTTTCCCATTGCCTAAAACAAGGTCTCAGATTCTACGTTGAGGCCTATCCTATGCAAATGCAACTGTATCAAGAACAGAACAATAGAGCATACAGCTCCTCCGCAGAAGCTACACAAATGGGGCAACATTTTTTGGGACACCCTGTCGTATACAGTCGCTCAAAAGGTGCAAATTAATTCACAAATCCGGTACGCCAAATTTTGGCCGCCATTTTCTCCTGTTCAATATTTCCCCCGACCTCCATTCAAACAAATTCTCCAAATCCATAAAAAATCAATTTGCTTTAATAATGGATTGACTGTCAGCAAATGCATGTGTTCAACCTAACTTATAAATGATTTCAATAATTTAATGAACAACTAGTCTACCGGCCCGAGGCAGACAAAATCAATTAAGCAAGCAAGCAATGAACGGTTTTTTCGTTAAATAACAACAGCGCCAATTGTGAAAGCATGAAATAAGCTGTAACACTAGACAATAAGCTATTCAGCAGAGAAGTGTCAAACATTAATTTACATAATTACATAATTTACATAATATAGGAATGACATAAAATACAGTCGTCATTTCTCCTAAATGGGCGTTTTTCTGAAGACACAAACAGTGATCACTGTTAAAAAAATGAGACTTTTTCCTCTTAATGTCGAACTGTCTATACAAAAGCCCGTTTTCAACTAAATTCACTTGAAAGATTGACATAAAAGATCGTCCTAAATTCTTTAAATTGTAGTGTTTGATAAGACAGCTAACGAAAAGGAAGACTCATTGAAATCAAAATTAGTTGAGGTTGAAGTTGAAGATCTCATCAAGTTTGACCAGGCAGTAATGATTTTCAAAATCAACAACACACTATGCACAGAAAGCTTGTGGAATAAATTTCAGCAAAGACGTGAGATCTTTTGTTATAATACCAGAAACTGTAGGAACGTAGAAATCCAAAGATC
>REGL01000729.1:81844-127007 GCA_004194395.1 Aurelia aurita complex sp. Pacific | reverse complement strand
TTTTGTATATTTATGTAGATAGTTGGTATTAATTAGTGCACATCTTTTGATGTGCACTATAGACGTATACTACCAACTTTAAAGAAATTTATTATTATTATTATTATTATTATTATTATTATTATTATTATTATTATTATTATCATTATTATCATTATTATTATTAAGGTAGTACATCGCGTTCTAATTACGAATATCTAACGAATCTATATGGATTCTATTAGAGAACGCAAAGCATCTTGGTAAAACGTTCCTTGCCACCATCTTTAGCGTAACTGCGTAATCACCTCTTAAAATCTGTCACGTGACATTTGCAATGATTAAAAATTATTCATGCAAAAGACTTGAATTGTTATTATTCACGGGCATTTTCACACGAAATCCAGTTCGAGTTAGACTATGGTAGATTTGATTTTACCTTGTTATCAGGATCAACTGCAGTGATGGTTCCAATAAAAGCACCAGCATCTTGATTTTCTGCAACTGTATTTGAAGTTATGTTTATGTCAGTTGGTGCCTCGTTTATATTCAACACAGTAACCACGAACGATTTTGTGATGTTGTAAGGATTCACATGATCTTCTGTGCAGGTTACCTGAGAAAAAACGGGGTTACAGTTAGCAAGGGTGAATTTTGCAAAACAAATATCCAGGTATCTGAAAGACAAAGCGTTTCCGAAGAATAGATTTCCCACCTCTGAATGCAATCGATAAAATCAAATAGACAAATTCAGCTAACGTCACTTGCACCCATTTCATAGCACGTGATTGTTCTCTTGAGGAAACTTTCTTTCATACAAGTTAAGAACTTCGTAACATGGAAAGCGTAATGTGGGTAAATGTATCAAAAAACAAAGAGATGATTTCCCAAGTGTATGGTCACTTGACCTGAAATTGGTATAAAAAACGTTAGCTGAATACATCTATTAACAGAGGAAGCAAAACAGACTACGTAGAGAGTGTGAAATCTATTCTTAAGTCTGCAAAATCACATTGCCTTGCCATGGGAACCATGAAGATCAAATGTTAGCCTATTATAGGCCTATCTAGCTTGGCCTAATGCCCAAAAATCAACAACCTTCGCAACATACCTCCAGTCCTTTGTTAACTAAAGCATGCTTAGCATCAATTGCATGATAAAACCATCATGTTTGTTCTTCTTCTGTGTTCATCTGCTCTCGAATAATCGAAACTGTCCAGCTTATTGCAAGCAGCGATCTGCAAGGCGCCATAACGGGTTCAATAGACAATAGGCTAACATTTGGTCTTCATGGGTTCCGTGGCCTTACTCAGATTTGTATCTTTTCACAAAATTGGCTTATGCTGTTGCAGTTAAATCACTAAACTATACCGGTTGAGCCAGAATAATGCCCATTTTCGACAGCCCAGGATAAATCATACACTGAACCAATTTAAAATATTTTGGAAATAATCTTTTGTCAATATCCTATATTATTCTATTCTTGCACAACATTAGTATCACTTTTTTATTTCTTTTTATCATTTTCTTGATCATCAGTCTGTATTTGGCGCCTCAAAGTGAAGAAAATAACGTTCCCCACACTAGCATAGGTTCCAAATCTTTATCTCAGTGTAAAAAGGTGGGTGTAAAATTCTATGACCTATCTCTTCTGATTGAATGGCTTGAAAGAAACTTTAGATAATTATCTATAATTCTACCGTTTGACTTTTCAGAAATTTTTGAATATTTTTGGAAATTACAGCGAATCTTACATTTCAACTCATTTGAGGATGTGACGTCATCAAATTTCTAAATCATAAACCAGATGAGTGACAGACTTCTGCTTAATACCATATTGTAGGCACTCATAAATTATGGTTTTCTTCGATATTACTTTATGTTGCGTCAAACAGTTTAGAACTACGATGGCTTTAAGTTTTTTTGAAAACTTTTCTTGAATTCTTGAAAAAGAAGAGAAACACTCTAACTCTGAAAATATTGAAGATTTCAGAAAAGTCCTTCGGTAGAATTATAGAGAAATAGCTAAAGTATCTTTGAAATAATTCAGTTCAAAGAAATAGGTCACTCAATTTCACACCAGCCTTTTTAAAGATTTGGAACCTATGCTCCCCACACTGCAATTCAATATGATAAAGGGCATTTACCCGTATGACATAGCTTTGCTTCTTTTCGTAGTCAACAGCACCATCCACCGTCAACGAAATCTTCCTTGAAATCTAAAAGGTGACAGCTCAAGTTAAAACTTTAATAACAAACTAAAGCTAAACATATTGGCCTAAAAGATAAAAAAATCGCCATTATCTGTCAAAAAAGTGGTATTAGGAAACTTGTAACCCAAAGAGCCAATGGGTAGAAACTGCTATCTTTATTGCAAAAAGACATTCTTCAATGATATAAACTTGAATAAAATGTTGTTCCGTAAAATCGTTGCGGGCTGTCAAAACTAATTAGCTCGCTGCAAAGATTTTGTAAATTTTATAAGTTTCAAGATGGAAAAACAAACTGCAGTGTAATTTTGTGGAAATTCAATGTTGAAATGTTGATCTGGGTCTACCTCTAGCTTACCTTAGTTTATAAATCTAAACATTCAAATACGAATCTTAAAAATTAGCGCAAGAGCTCTGGAACGACATAATAGACCCTTTTCACAATGACGTCAGTTCATTTTAAATACATCCTGGAACATTCTTCGCCTCGATATGATGTTGAGCTAAATCTCAAAAGCATGCACTGCTCTAAGCAACGCATGAATTAGCTTTGTACTGCATTGTTCGTTATTTTAATCTAAATTGGCGTGGGGCGTGGCGTAGATTCCTTGCCATGTTGGGAAGGTAGATTCCGTTCATCGCTCGCTTCGAATTCACTTTTATAGACGATTACGCTAAAGATGGCTGCGATCGAAATACGAATCTTTAACGATTTTATTGGAATTCGATCAAAGAGCGCAATGCATCTTGGTAAAAACTTCCTCGCCACAATCTTTAGTGTAATCATCTTTTGCAAAAAGGTCTATTGATGCAAATATACTTACTGTAAAAGGAATCATATCATCTGATTTAAGGCTGCACGTGAAAGTTTGTTTTTGCGTAAATTTATTATCTGGATCGAGGACAGTGAAAGTTCCAACAACAAAGCCAAGAGGAGAATTTTCTACGACCTATAATAGAAGAAAGATATATAAAATCTGCTTTGTCAAGAGAGAGGCACATCAATTTATTTAGTGTCAACGTGGAAATTGCTATGGTCATATTTAGAATGTGATGAGACTAGAAGTAAAAGCGAAGGTGTTGTGGCACAGTGGTGTAATCCACTGACTTTGCAGCCAGAACAGTCGAGCGGACAGGGTTCGATACCCGGTAGAGCCTCACCACTTGAGCGTCATGACAAGGGGTCGCAGACTCGATAAGGGCTATTCTACTTCTGCGATCCCAGCGCTTGGCGCTAAAACCGCAACTTCACCTTCACGTTCACGTTTGGCCCAACACTTAAACCGATTGAGTCAAAAATTTTTTAGACATTTGAAAGGGTGTGACTTTATCTGATTCCAATAACCTGACAATACCCGTTTAACCACTATACTAAGGGTCCGATTACATGGGAGTTCTCATGGATTTTGTTTATTTGATTCAGAAGCCGAGCAGAAGACATTGTAATTCTCGCGTATTTAGGTCTTAAATGAAACGATTACAAAACAGCTCCTGGATCAAATAAACAAAATCTGCCAGACAAAACTTTAGATTTACCCTTCTTCTTTCGTTATAAGTACGTAACTTCTCGTAAAACCATCTTTCGCGTGCACAAGGCGAGAGTTTGCCCTTATAGTTTCGGGGAAACCTTTGCGGCTTTCTTTGTTTTGAACTACTGGTTGAGGGAAGTTCTTTTGTCTGCAGTTGCTAATTGCTTTGAATTGAAGTGTCAATCAAACCCAACTGTTGCTATTCTATTACAAAGTCTGCCTTTGTTCTTTTAGGCTTGTTTTGAAGGATTTAGAGATGAAGCATTTTTATATAAATCGCTTATAACTTGAGAACCATATAACAAATTTTGACAAACTAAATTTTCATATCTTTGTTAACATACACGTATTTTTTTTATAAGAAACTGCCCATAAGAAACTCAACTCTCAGATCGCCAAAAAATTAAGAAACTCCAGTACTGGGAAAATATAAGTTAAGAAACTACTTACTTTTGTAAAGGAAATCCTTAACATATTTTTGATTTATTTTCACTTGTTTCCTGTTTCATATTACTCGTAAAGTACTTGAGTAATGTCTAAACATTGGAAAGGCTTAAAAAACGTTGTTTTGACATGTTCACGAGGTCACAGGTAGTGAACATGAAGATTGTTATGGAACGTCTAAGAAACTCGCAAGAAACTCTGATTACTCAAAATCTGATAATTTTAAGAAACTGTCAGTACTGGCCAAACTTCTTAGTTTCTTATAAAAAAAAAATATGTGTATTAGCTACACAGTTATTGTCAGTTTATTGGAATCAGATAAATGGTTCTAAGCGTTGAAGGCTTTGAAACGTCTATCCCTTTTCGTAACTCACCTGGTATGAACAAAAATGAAACAAGAAGTCTAAAAAGTACACATCACTGAGGGAATCTTCAACCTGACCTTTAGAAACTTAAAGGCGTCAAAATGTTGCCAAGCGCTTTTAGATTTAGATCTAGTGGGCCGTAATTAGCCGTAAATTAGCTACTGTTGTTTTAGCCTTTTGTAAATAAACAGATGATAATGATGATGATGATGATGATGATGATGATGATGATGATGATGATGATGATGATGATGATGATGATGATGATGATGATGATAATGACGATAAACTACATCTTAAAGCAAACAGCTAAATGGTACGAAAAGCTGCATATTGCCTCTGTTGGTTCTTTGGGCTAATAAAACTTGCACACAAAGTCAAAGTCTTGGAAATAAATAGTTTGCAGAGCTCTGTGAAGGAAGTATTCCATCCTGAAGTCCTGAGATCATCAGCGGAAGAGGAATCACCCAGGATAAGTTGGGTAAATAGGACTAACACAGCTTCACAGCAAAACAAGAAGATAATTGACTAATCTATTCTTTTATGTTCCTAATGTTCTGTATCGAAACTGACGTTTTCTGTTACATAAGTAAGCTCGAGTGTTATGATGATAACGCTTACTGTGTCATTGACGCGCAATAAGTAACTTTAATTCCTACGTCGCTTTCATACGCGCCTTTTACTTTACTTCGAAATTCCGGTAAAACATCTGCAATGCAATTGAATTGCGAACAGTGTAGGATTAGTATTACGAAATAGATTTAGCGATGAGCTGATATTGACGAGCACAACACTGATGGAAAGCGAGAAATGCGGGAAATAAAAGCACGGTTAAACAAGATGTACATAAATATAAATATGACAATTGTAATGGTTATGTGATCAAGTCTATTACTAAGCAGGTAAATGACTTATTGCCGCTTGCAAATAACATATGACTATGGTTTTGTAATGTGAACAAAGCTCTTGTCAATCTTCCAAAACACAGTTCCTGTCGTCATTACAGTAGTGTCCCGCATATAAGAAACACAAATTTAAGAAACACAGACCCTGATTTTCAAAATAATACCCCATTTTATAAGAAACTTGTTCAGGTCTGAAAAAAGCTTGTTTCTTATTTAAAAACTGTGGATTGAAACCTTGGAATTTTTCAGCTTTCCAGTTGAATTGAACTTTACCTATTCAAATTAAAACAAGAGTTTCTTACGCAAACTAAGCAAAAAGCACCTTTATGGAATAATTTTAGCACTTCTTGAAAGTGAAAATTTACAAATACAATTCAAATTATGATTTTTTGTATCACGATCATAGAACTAATGTCTGAGTAATTGATCGATAGTACATGATTTTTGTAATAAGAAACTTTACCCTGATTTGTAAGTTTATCTCATTTTATAAGAAACACATCAGACCTGAAATTGAAAAAGTTGTTTCTTATATGCGGGACACTACTGTATGTTGGGAACGAATTTCTTGCCAATATACCTTATCATAGGAAATTAGCGGTGCTAGAAATTAACGTCAATAAATTATACGCGGTTTAACTAATTGCGAAAGAAGAGAAAAGCGTGAAAATGAGTTCTTTTCTGTGAATATCCACGTTGAAGAACATAAAAATAAGGGCTTCATTTAACAAGTCAAAACAAATACCAATACTGTGTGCAATCAATGCCCAAAAGAGTGTCTGACGAAGAACTTGACTCACAAACGACAGCGATAGTTAATTTTCCCATGCTTCATGTCGGAGGGGTCCCAGTGGGCACTGTCCTTATACCTGGTGTCCTAATAAAAATACCCCTGTTTGAAAACTCGCGAAAATTCGATGATCAAGCCTATCATAAAATGTCCTTTGGATCTCTGTTGTCAATGATAAAAAATCATTGAAGGATGGAGCATAGCTTCCAAATCTTTAAAAAGGCTGGTGTAAAATTCAATGACCTATTTCCTGAATGAATTCAAAGAAACTTTAGCTATTTCTCTATAATTCTACCGTTGGAATTTTCTGAAATCTTCAATATTTTCAGAATTAGAGTGTTTTCCTTCTCTTCCAAGAATTCAACAAAATGTTCAAAAAAACTTGAAACCATCGTAGTTTCTAAACTGTTTGACGCAACATGAAATAATTTCGAAGAAAACCATAGTTTATGGATGTCTACAATATGGTATCAAGCAAAAGTCTATCACTCTTCTGGTTGATGATTTAGAAATTTGATGACGTCACATCCTCCAATGAGTTGAAATGTAAGATACGCTGTAATTTCGAAAAATATTCAAAAATTCTGAAAAGTCCAACGGTAGAATTACAGATAAGTATCTAAAATTTCTTTCAAGCCATTCAATCACAAGAAATAGGTCATAGAATTTTACACCCACCTTTTTACGCCGAGTTAAAGATTTGGAACCTATGCTGAAGGATGGTAAAATGTTTGTTGTCATTAGGGTATGAAATAACACATTTAAAAATCTCATCCTGAACTATAATCTTTAAGTAACATCGTTTATCTTGCCTGAGCCATTATAATGAAATCTTTCATTTTCCATTAAGCCTACCATAATAAACAAGTAAATAAAGTAAAATATAAGCACTTTGATGCGAATTGAACTAAGCACGACGTTTCGAGCATAGCCTGTTATCCGTTGGCTTGATAATGGGCTATGCTCGAAACGTCGTGCTTATTTCAATTCGCATCAAAGTGCTTATATTTTACTTTCTTTACTTGTTTATCATTGTACAATTGCACTACACGCAAGAAGAATATTTTTGGATCATCTACCATAATAGTTTGTCTTTCTAACATTTTAGACCAAACTAGAACCTTAATATACAAAAAGAAATTCATCTGGTAATCATCAGTGCTTTTTACAACATGGTTCAAAATCAGGCAGACCTAAAAAGAGCTAAATTTACTAATTTCAAAACCAATAACAAGATCAGCTATGCCTGGAAAAATTATTCGGTCAATGATGTACATGCCAAAAAGGTGTTTGAAGATTGGCCTTATAATAAAATGTTAGTGATTTTTCAAATAGGAGCTGTTGGGCATTGGGACACTCCATATTACTCTGAAAAACCTGATCCCATTTAGGCTCAAACTCTGAGCTTCCAAGAGTACCAATCAGATTTGGCAAAGAACAATAAGTTTCGAACACTCGATTCGATTGACGCAGTTGATTAGATTTGAAGGAAGTTTCTGCGGCAGGTACTGGAAGATTTCTCTGCTATGTTTTGGTCTTAAAAACATGGAAATTGCAGCATTAAAAGACTTATTCTGCACTTTCTTCTCCAGATGAATACCAGGTTTCGTTGATAAAGTGTCTGTGTACCGTGGTTTCTATCGCATTTTTTTTATACATCATTTAATAACTTACAATACATATTACTTTCAACATTACTTACAAAATACCATACTCTACTACAAATACAATACCAATTGGAGCGAAAACTACGGCTACCTCATGGCAACATAACACAGGAAATACGAACATACCACTGCACGTAACTACTAGAGAGAAAAATAATAGCTAAAACTGCACGTAACTACAAAGAAGAAAAAAACGTTTACCTTAAAGGGGACCAACATAAAACTACACGTAACTGCTTCTACAAATAAAAGGAATGTTTAAAATACAAACGGAAAACTAAGGTACAAGCGAAGGTAACTTGCAATCAAGTACGGTAATTGCAAGTGTAGGTTTGAAAGTTAGAGCCAAACATGATGAATTTGCAGATTCGATTTTTGATTGCAAGCTGCCTTAAGACATTACATAATTACAAACGAAGAGAACTGCTAAAAAAACAAATAGTTTTATTTCAAGGAAATAGTAATTAAAAATATCACAATAATCTATCGCATTTCCTTTCTCAGAGGAGTGACCGCTGAACAGAGCCGAAGCAGTCGTTCGATCAAGATTCGATCGATCGAATACAGAAGATAGGGTCAGCTTTTTCACTGTTTTGTTATGAGTCCCTGTTGAGCAAGGTTTACTGCAGGGATACAAGGGACTCGTCATCATAAGTCTAAAAAGACTGTACTTACATTTCTTCCATTGAACCTGATATCTGTTGGGGGATGATTGACATCTGTGACTCGTATTGTGACAATCTTGGTGATACTCATAGATGGCCTACCATTGTCAGTGGCAGTTACTGATATATTTATGGCTTTAAATTCTTCATGATCAATTACTGATGTTGCAGAAAGGATTCTTCCCGTTGTGCTGCCAATTATGAAATAGCCTGGCAAAGATCTACAAAAGCAATGTAAAAAGCAGTTAGTTTATAGAATTGTTGTCAACAAAAATTTGCGACAGTCATTACAGAACGCAGACAAATTGTAAATTATTTGACAAAATTAAAATTATAATAAACTTAGTTTAACCTTTCGAGTGGTGATCTTCATCAAAAAATCTGTCCTTACAAAAATTTCCATGCACTTTGTGGTAGTGTGTTATCATACCGGGTGAGTCAGAAAAAAGAATCCCCGTTTGAAAGGTCAAGGCGCCCTGGATATCAAGACGATGATATTGGCAAATATATAGTTTAATGGTAGAAATATTCAAATCTACCATGAAATTTAGCTGACTGAAATCGGCCACAACATTTTCTCGAGAAAGCCTCTTCAAAAAACCTTCGAAACGTGCCCAAAATCATGAACAAATTCCCCTTACATTTCTGCCTTACAATGGCTTTAGAGCAATGACTTGTGGACGCTTTAGCATGTGCTATCCTCTTGGGAGGATGAACAAGTCCTCCCTCTGATATCGATGACCTATTCAGGGGGATTCCATTCTCCCAAGAGGACAAAATACATGAATTTGTGCGAGTGTCATCAATTTTAGGAAGGAACGTTTGCTCATTGTTTTCATTCGTTTTTGCAGGTTTTGGAAGGGGTTTCTGCAGAAAATCACCCATATCCAAGGGAAGGAATGACCGATTAAGGCCAGGTAAATTACTGAACCTAATTGAACATATTGGCAATAAAACAAGACAGTTTTCAATATTATCACTTCGATATTCATGGAGCAGTGGCCTTCCAAGCGGGGATTCTTTTTCCTGATTCACCCGGTATAAGGATAATAAGTACCAACCATGCTTTTCCCACTGTCTCACTTACCTGGTTGACTGTTGACCAAATCCAACGATTGACTGAATTGCATATCTGTGCAACTGATAAAAGTCTTCATCCACCGCAGAGGCAATGGCAACGAGGGCTCCAGCGTTTGAATTTTCTTGGATTTCAAGAGCTCCATTGAACAGGATATTTGAAGGTCGATCATTGAGATCTTGAACATTGACCGTGAAGTTTTCGGTGACACTCAAGCCTGAAAGATAGAAAGGAAAAGATTCAGATTTCTGAAGCTTTACAAGACATAAATAAAATGCCGTCAACTTTGTCCACTCTCAATGGCGATAGGAATAATGTGCTTTCCGCGTTTGCTCTATTTGGCATACCTATATACAATCTTGCTAGACTGACCTCACTACTATCTGTGTATTGTAGTTTAGTTAATAAATAAAGTTATTTTTGGTTGAATGTAATGAATTAGAAAATAACTAATAATTTACAATATTTGTCAATCTAACTAAGCTAAATTACAGTTTGTAATAAATAAATAAAAGAAAAACGAAAGGACTATTTGATGATTCATTTTTGCACCTCCTTCTTGAAAGCTCTCAGGGTTGAAACCAAGGCCTGGAAAAGTAATATATGATAACTCTAATAATGAAAGAGAGTTGAAGCAAGTCTGTCAGGTGCGCCAAAAAATTGCAGACGTTNTACTATCTGTGTATTGTAGTTTAGTTAATAAATAAAGTTATTTTTGGTTGAATGTAATGAATTAGAAAATAACTAATAATTTACGATATTTGTCAATCTATCTAAGCTAAATTACAGTTTGTAATAAATAAAAAAAAAACGAAAGGACTATTTGATGATTCATTTTTGCACCTCCTTTTTAAAGCTCTCAGGGTTGAAACCAAGGCCTGGAAAAGTAATATATGATAATTCTAATAATGAAAGAGGGTTGGAACAAGTCTGTCAGGTGCGCCAAAAAATTTCAGACGTTTGAAAGTCGTAGTACCAAGAGTACTGGATGGATTTGAATGAATTGAGTTTTGGTTGATAGCACAAAGATTGACGTCTGTTTGTGATTTTTCTCGTGTCATTGGGAGTACTGAAGTCATACTGTAGGTAAATACAACTTTCTGAAATTCCATTATTTGCACAATGTCCGAAAAAGTGCCTAAAATATAGCCTCACTACACAAGGACTCTGCTTACGGTGGTTGTTGCCGCTCCAGTGAAGGCCTTATTGCCAAACTCTTCTCAAAACGGCAACAATATCCTGCTGGGAATGAATTCGTTCCCCGACCAATCAGGATGCAAGACCTGAAATAACTTGATAGGATTGGCTGATTCTTCTTCAATTTAAACTTCTTCCTGCCAAAGGCAAACAAACACGCGTTGGATCGAACGGCTGCAACGATCAAAATCTCGAAGTAGCGAGCGAAATTAGGAGATCTTTTGCGTCCATAAACAAGCAGAATGTCACTTTTAGGTAGGAGTTTTTTGCTTTAATAGCTCGAAGAAACATTCTTCTAAGTACTGATAGCTTGTATTGCAGTGTAGCACTTCAGGAAAACATTTTTTTGCGGCGTTTTAGTGTCGGTGGTTTTGAGAAAAATAGTAGGTGATTTAGGCCATGTATGTTTCTGGACCATGAGTCGTAGTTATAGCGTCCATCAGTCTATCAATAGCAATAACTACAAAAGTGTAATTAGTCTACCTAAAATACTTAATCAAATCGTAAATATACTTCTCACACCGAACAATACGAAAGTACAGTTTTTCATGGTATCAAAGGTCGTCTGCACATTTATCTCCATTGGATCGAAAATCTTTCGTATTTGCTTGAAAAATTGATTCTCTATAACTCTTGAAAGAGATTAAAGGCCCTGGAGCCTTGTTCTGTGTGAGAGATTCCTTATCATCTGATCCAATGTTTTAGGCCCTTTTTCAGTTATTTCGCAACAAACGAATTTTCACACTTATAAAAATGCGAGAAAAATCACAAAAATGCTTCTGTCTTTCTGCTTTCATACACAGTTCGATTCATTCCAATCCATCCAGTAATCTAAGTACTACAAATTTTCATTTCAAATTTTTGAACCTTTTCTTGGCACACCCGGGAAATAATCCATCATCCAAACATAAGCTTACCTCCCTGATCAATTGCCATCACAGATATCTTGTACACATGTTTCTGCTCATAATTCAACGGTCTAGTCGTTTTCAGAACGTTTCCAAACATTGTGAATGGCAACTTGTTATCTGTTACACGCAGAACGAATGTTTGTCGTGTACGATCAGGGTCTGATACGACACAGCGCCCGACAGTAGCCGATGGTACATTCTCTCGTATATCTCCATTAGTGAGTATGATGCCAGTTGGGGCTTCGTTGATATCATTGACATTAATCGTAAGACGTTTCCTCATATACTTCCTTGGTATTCCATTGTCATAACAACGCACTTTGATTGAATAACTGCAAAAAAATATGATCATTTTAGAACACTATGCTCCACATGAAAATATGAGAGATAAATCCTTCCTTCGAGCTGATACCCACATATCAACAGGTGGAAAGGTGTCTTTCACATGCCTTTCCAGTGACAGGCTACACGCTTGCGAGCATATACGCACTACTGTGGTGGATACGCCATACAGAGGCGGGTATTATGCTTGATGTGGTGGATACGCCATACCGGGGCGGGCTATTATGCTTGATGTGGTGGAGTATTATGCTTAATATGGTGGATACGCCATACAGGGGCGGGGGTATTATGCTAACGTGGTTGAATTCATAAGGCAAAGTTTCCACTTTTCTTATCAATTCCGAAAAGCTCTTGTTTTAGAGAAAAAAAAGTTTCTAGTTGGCTACTTACCACTACTTGTAGGAAAGACTGGTTTTCCATCAGAGACATGTTTCATTCAGTTCTTTTAACTGGAAAGTTCACTGGCGTAACATTAGCCGGATTGCTTACATGGGTTTTGTTCAATTCTATTCTATTCATTCTATTCTATCCTATTCATACAAACAGAAATGTTTTTCATTTTTAAATATTCAAGGAGAATTGCCATTGAAAGCAAACTGGTTTACAAGTAACAAGGGGCTCTTTTACACGTTAGTGCAGGACACCAGGATAATGGAAAATAAATCTCTGTATTTCGGACAAGTTGAATGAAAATAGTGCTTTACAGTAGCTAACAGCACGAACGCCGATAAACCAACGTTCATCGACAGAGTATCTCATAAAATATTCTCAAAGTTATTTCTCAGTTTGAAGCAAGTTGCAGATAACCTAACCTTGTCTCAGCCCAACTAGGCGATTAGGGCACCATGAGTTGACTAGCTAGTTCAGGTAGCGCAAGCCAGTCTATGTTTTGTCATGGTGTTTCTTTTCAGAGTAATTTTTCAAGTTTTGTGCTACCAGAACACAGTTTAGAAGATTGAAGATTCCTACCTCGAAATGCGTTCAAAATTCAAACTTGCTTTCTTGACCACTAGTTGTATATCGTTCTTGATCTCAAACACTGCAGAAGCATCAGTTTGGAGAATCAAATTGAACTTAAAACTGAAATAGAAATCAGGTACGATCCGACAAGAGGCCTTTTGTGTGCCTGCATGTTTTCCTTCGTTATCAGGATCTGATACGGTGATATTTCCGACCAGTGTACCAATAGCACTGTTTTCATTTACGCCGTTGCTCGTAAGCTGAAAGTCTGTTGGAGCTTCATTTACGTCCAGGACCTGAAATTTCAAAAGGTTGACACATAAAATAAATTCATGGAAAAATACGTCTCAAATTTCCTCTTTAAAGAAGCATCCAAACTTTATAACCTATTTGTACCATGTTTGTATGCGAAAGAAATTTTTAAAGCGCATCAGTTCAATAGCTTGGAAACAACATTAAGTTAGTTCAATCTCTACAGCTATGAAAGGAGAAAGATCCTTTTAACTTCCAACTTGGGGGTAACATAGCTTGTAGCAAGGGCCCAAATAATGTGCAGTTTTTCAGGATTTTCACGGTAACATCATGAGTAAAGAACACAGGGAAACAAAGACCCGAGCAATAAGTCTACGAAAGGAACGATTATTAAGTCTGGAACATACCTGCACAGTTAAATTCCGTTGATATGACATTGCCGGACTGCCATTATCCATTGTCTCAACAAGGAGAGTATATTTGCTTTTCCTCTCATAATTCAAGGCCGCATGTGGTGATGTGTATATTTTGCCGCCACTGATGATGAACGTTACAGCCGGGTCGTTGATAATACGATAGCTGCAAAGGTAAACGCAGAAAAATAATTACATTTGGGGTGAAAATTTTGTTCCAAACGAAGCAAAATCAAATCCATACTGCTTCAATAGCAAAAGCAAGGCAAGGTAACCATATCTTAAAACCGCATAATAGTTATCTAACTGATGCTACAATTTAATTTTTTCAAGGACTCTGTAAACAACCAGTTTCCAAATATTAAATCAAAGGGTCTTCGTATTGCTTGTCCTTGGCGGAAAAGCACAATTATATCATAGCAGCTGAGCTGCACCTACTGCAGAGTATAACTACAAGCCCTTTAAAGGGAAATATGACTGTAGAACAAGAAATTACCGCTAAATCCGCGAAAAAGGCAAAGCCTTATAAAAATGGGGAAGTTGGTATCTTCAGTTAAAGTTCAAAGACAAAAAGATACTTCAAAACGGTGAGCATTTTGTAAGCCACTACTATTGTCTCATTGTTTAGAAACATTGATTCGAATATGCTTTGGGAAATAGACCTTTTAGCTATTCTGAAAAGAATCAGAATCGAACGATATTTTGCTACATTTTGAAGAATTTTCGAATGCGCACAATAGTGATTGAAGCCCTAACGCCACTCGATCGAACCTCACGTATGAAAATGTATAAAAATAACGCTCGATCCAGGCTCTTTTGCAGAATAGCTTAAAGGTCTATTCCAATGATCATTGAGCCAGTTCGGAACATTTTTACTTCCATGCCCCAATACAGCACCTTTAGGTCAATAAAACATACATTAGTAACACTGAACTGACACTTGAAGCATCGTTCTTGATGCATTCTGAATAACATAATGCCCGGTGACGCAGTGACAATACGACAAAGCTGAATTCATTGAATTCTATTGCGTCGCATCTCATCGTATCACAAAATCGTCTCAACTTAAAATACATTGTTTGGAGAGGTCAAATTCGCAATCATTTGGAATGGCAGGTTTCGCCTTGACAAAAAATGAGTTTACGGAAAAGCCTACAGCTACTAGACTTTATGCTACTCCAAAACCACTATGATTGGCCTACCTGTGCCTTTGCCCAACATCCTCGTCTTGAGTTTGAAGTGTTCCAATCAGAGTATTAGCTTGGTTCTCATTAACGAAGCCATTGTAAAGTCCATTTATCAAAATATCAGTTGGCCTATCATTCTTGTCTATGGTCGTAACGGTGAACAATTGTGAATGGCTCAACCCTTTGTTGTCTGTAACTCGAATTATTATCGACTTTGTCGCATCTGTCTCGAAATTAATTGCGCCAGCTACCATAAGCAGCGCCTTGCAGACTGTATGCTTTGATTTTCCGTTTGCGGTTGTGTTTGAACATGAAGCCGGATTAGCGACGGAAAACGATCCATTTGCATTGTCATCAAGCGAAAATGTCAGCTTTTCGACAGCATCTTCATCGTAAGCATAAAACGTGCCAACGATAACACCTTTTGCGGAATTTTCGTTAACATGTGCAGAGTTCTTTGGGAACGCTATCTGACCACGCTCTGAAGTAATCTCGATCTTGGTTGGAGCCTCATTTACATCTTGAACTATAATAACGAAGTCTTTAGTAACCTGCAAAAAAGAGACATGCGTGACCTTAAATGACGTTTTATAGTACTTGACTACTTGAACAAATTATTCATAAAATGTTCTCATCAGAAACCGATCTTAAGATACCGCTCCTAAAAATTATCAATGGCCAAAAGGCTTTTTCTTATCGCGGTGCGAAACTGTGGAGCAACCTAGAAAGAGAGACAAAATTGGCACCCTCCCTGAAAACCTTCAAAGGACAACTATAGACGGGAACAATTTCTATTTTATAAATAGTCTTAGCTTTGTATTATATTGTAAATTAGGCATGTAAATTTCTTTTGCTCTTAGTTTTAGTGCTTAGGTTTTTCGTTTAAACAGGTCAGGTTGAAAAACATTTTTATGTATGAAACCTATTTTAACCTGTATAAATATTGTAAAATGAAATGAAATGAAAGTAGACTTGATTCGTAAACCTGATTCGTTGGTTTTGCTCTATTTCGCCCATGGCCGCTTTGAATCTACCTGTTCCCTCAAACTATGACGTACAGGCATGGCTCCGTGGTAGCACGCTCTACTACCTCTACTTCATCTAAGAAACGAAAGTCGTTTACAAATGCCAAAGGCCTGGACAGTTCGGTTTGGGATAGAGAGTATTGCTTTCTTGGAATGTAAACTGTGGCATGGACTCTCACTCAAATGACACTAAACAGTCATTGAATATTTCCATCTTTAAAAAACGCATACAGGCGATGAATGCACCTGCATTTATTGATATCTTGATATGCTTAAAAATGGTGGCATTTATTAAATTGGAGGCTATGACGTCATCAAACGTCTAAATCCTAAACCAGAAATGCTACAGATGTCTGCTTGCCATCATATTGTAGACCTTCATAAACTATCGTTTTCTTGAAGGTTATATCATCTTTCCTCACATTGGTTTAGGATTTACGATGATTGAAATTTTTGAAAATGTTTCGTGAATTTTTTCAAAAATAATTAAATTGCCGCCATTTTGAAAAAAGTCAAGATATCAAAAAAATTTCCATGGAAAATTTACAGCAAAGTACCATAAGTTTCTTTCCAGCCATTCAATTGAAAGCAAAATGCCAGCATTTTACACCCACCTTTTTAAGCGTAGCTTCCAAATCCTTATTCAGCTTAAAAAGGTGGGTGTAAAATTCTGTGATATATTTCTTCTGACTGAATGGCTTGAAACAAAATTAAGTTACTTATCTTTAATTCTACCGTTGGAATTTTCAGAAATTTTCAATATTTTTCAAAATTTCAGCGTACGTTACATTTTAACTCATTTGAAGGTGTGACGTCATCAAATTTCGAAATCATAAACCAGACAAGTGACAGACTTTTGCTTGATACCATATTGTAGACATCCATAAACTATGGCTTTCTTTGAAATTGTTTCATGTTGCTTCAAACAGTTTAGAAATAGCGATGGTTTTAAGTTCTTTTGACAATTTTTCTTGAATTCTTGAAAAAGAAGAAAAACACTCTAATTCTGAAAATATTGAAGATTTCAGAAAAGTCCAACGGTAGAATTACAGAGAAATAGCTGAAGTTTCTTTGAAATCATTCAGTTCAAAGAAATAAGTAACTGAATTTTACACCAGCCTTTTTAAAGATTTGGAACCTATGCTACCTTTTTATGTGCGAAGGATGAGCATATTATGTGATGGGGAAGCCTGCTTGCAGCCTCAACAATCCACGTTGCGCTTTTTCAGGTAAGTAGTAAACAAGCAAACAAAAGGTTCCCACTTACCTTCAATACAGGACTACCATTATCACTTGCTTCAACAGTAATCTTATGGATCTTCTGATTTTCATAATTCGTGTCCTTCGCTTTAACAATAAACCCATCTCTATTAACAGTGAATCGTCCATTATCGTCATTAGTCAAACGGAATGTTACGTTCTGGCCAGCATCTTCGTCTGTGACAGTTAACTGACCTATCTGGAAACCTTTTGTCGCATTTTCTGGAAGATTATTGGCTGAAAGCAGTAGATCGCGTGGTCTGTCATTGACATCATTCACTCTAATGGTAATCACTTTTTCTATTGATAACTGAGGGTTTCCACTATCCTTGCTTTGAACTCGAATATCGATGTTTCGCAGCTTTTCGTAATTGATTGGGCAATAATTTCCTCCACGAGAAAGACAGACCTTGTTATCAACAGCGACTTCAACCTGGCTGTTATTAACGCGGAATAATCCATTAGCACTGTCTACAAGGCTATATGAAAATGACTGGTCTCCGTCTGGGTCTGATGTTGTAAGTAGGCCAATTTTAGTTCCCATGGCAGCATTCTCGTTGACGTTAGCGCTCGACAGAGCGATATCTGTAGGCTGTTCGTTTACATCTAGGAATAAACAAGAACTTTCTATCAGTCAAAGCCAGGCTTATAATTACAGCAAAGTCCCGCCTTACCCCGTGTCCCTTGAGATTCACCAAAAGTGTATTATTAAAGGGAATGTGCAATAATAAATAGGCTTGTATATACAGGGTGTCCCAAAAAAATTGTGCCCTGTCTGCCTGAAGATTGTGACAAAATGACTAAAGATTCTCGCCAAACTTTTGCACGATGTTGCTCTTCAGATATTCAATTAAAGTTTGCTACCATCCCCGTAAAAAATACGTTGAAAAATGATAGAGCTATGACCTTCAGGAGACCAAATTTGTCCGATGACTGAAACCAGCGGTTGGCCATTTTGTCTTACAATTTTATAGTGACACGTAGCTTCATGGATGAAATCATACCTCTCATGAAACTTCCGATAATCCTCAGAGAGTTCCACTATTTCTGACCTCACAGAAAATATTTCTTAACTCACGTGAAGCTACTTATCACTGCAAAATAGTAAGACAAAATGGCCGACCGCTGGTTTCAGTCATCAGGCAAATTTGGCCTTCTAAAGGTCATAGCTCCATCATTTTCAACGGATTTCTACGGGGATGGCAGTAAACTTTATTTGAACATCTAAATAGCAACATCATATAAAATTTTGGTGAGAATCTTTTGCCGTTTTGTCGCAATCTTTTGGCAAACGGGACACAACTTTTTTGGGACACCCTGTAGCTAGAAACAGCGCTGTTTCTTTGACTGTAAACTGTTCACGGCGCGCGTGCAGCTTCGATTTAAATGGGATATGTGAGCCCCTCAACCTTGTACAAAATTGCACCCTTTTTGCCACAGACTGAAAACTATTAAAATGTCTATGGCCGTATGAAACAAAGATCAGAAGTCATAGTTTTGTTCTGAGTTAGATAATTTTCTGCTCCATGGGTTGAAAACTCGAAGAAGGTTAAAGCTAACGAAAGGGATGCAAATAAAGAAGTGCAATTCACCATGCAGGCCATTTACCTGTGACGTTTATGACAACAATGTTATCCACCGACAATGAAGGAGCTCCATCATCAGTTGATCTTATATTCAAGATCCACGACGACTGATTTTCAAAATTAAGCTGCTTAGTTGTACGGAGTATATTTCCAGCTATTTCAAAGGGCACACTTGCATCAGTGTTTACAAATGAGTATGTGAAAGATTGCACTATGAAATTCAGCGGACTGAAATTGTCTGGATCTCTTGTTGAAAGCATTCCTGTGAAAAGAAGTGGTCAGAATTAAACCTGCTGTCTGTTCCCAGTGATAAATTACCCGTATGTTATTCTACGCGTAAATATTTGCCATAACTTCACTAAAAGGTCCCAGATTTCAAAATATAGAACCAGAAATTGTTAAAGATATGCATGTTCTCAAAGTTACGTTGAAATATTGGATGGACCAAGGTTCAACAACAACAACAACAACAACAACAGCAACAACAACAACAACAACAAGGACAGATTTTGTAACACAGTGGCATGAGTTGCTTTTGTTGACAACTGAATTCAAAGCGATTAGCGATCGCAGACAAAGGAAATTCTCTCAACCANGAAAGCATTCCTGTGAAAAGAAGTGGTCAGAATTAAACCTGCTGTCTGTTCCCAGTGATAAATTACCCATATGTTATTCTATGCGTAAATATTTGCCATAACTTCACTAAAAGGTCCCAGATTTCAAAATATAGAACCAGAAATTGTTAAAGATATGCATGTTCTCAAAGTTACGTTGAAATATTGGATGGACCAAGGTTCAACAACAACAACAACAACAACAACAACAAGGACAGATTTTGCAAGACAATAGCATGAGTTGCTTTTGATTGACACCTGAATTCAAAGCGATTAGCGATCGCAGACAAAGGAAATTCTCTCAACAAGTAATTCAAAACAAACAAAGCCACAAAAGTTTCTCTGAAACCCAGGTAGCTAGCGCGCTCGTTGTGCATTCCAAAAATTGTTTTTAAGAGCAAACATGAGCATGTATCGAAAGAAGAAGGATATATCTAGACATCTACCTCGGGCATTTCATTTCTTTGGTTCAGAAGCTGAGCAGTAAGTCTTTAATTACACCAAATAATATAAGAGGATTGAATCGCCTCCCGATTGGCTTTTGAACCAAAATGCCCAAGGCAGATGTGTAGATACATCCTTCTTATTTCGATTTATGCTCATGTTTGCTCTTAAAAACAATTTCTGGAATGCACAACGAGCGAGCTAGCTACCTGGGTTTCAGAGAAATTGTTGCGGCTTTGTTTGTTTTGAATTACTGGTTGAGAGAATTTCTTTTGTCTGCGATCGCTAATCGCTTTGAATTCAGGTGTCAATCAAAAGCAACTCATGCTATTGTCTTGCAAAATCTGTCCTTGTTAATCCGTCCAGTACTCTTGGTGCTATGAATTTTTTGAAAGAGGCAACCCTTTTCTGGCTCATTCGATATCTTATGGGATAGTATTACTTGACGACTTCTATCGGATAATGATTCATGTAAAGCATTAACGTAATGAAATACCTATGCCACCAGGAGGAGTGTTCTCAGCCACAAAACTATTGGATATCGAAATGCTTGTAGGTCTCTCATTGATATCCTGTACATTGATAACGAACCACTTTTCAATTGATTGAACAGGCCTTCCAGAATCTTCACATCTCACGCTGATGTTCAACGTAGGTACCTGAAACAGAATGTTATAATTATAGGGATCATCATGGATGTATTTATAGAAAGATATAAGTTGTTTGTTTGCACGTGCGGATACAATAAACGATAAATACACAAAACATCTTTAAATGAATTAATAGCCTAGAGCTTTATATACTAAACATTTCGGGCTTAACCCTTCATCAGTTGTCTGCTGATGAAGGGTTAAGCCCGAAACATTTAGTATATTAAGCTCTAGGCTATCAATTCATTTAAGATATTTTGTGTATTTATAGAAAGTTCTTGCATCAAAAGAATACATTCTATTGCCGATAGAAACTGAGAGAATATAAAGTTTTGCCAAAGATGGCATTTTGAAACTTTTTATCGTTGCCCTTTGGGTTTCAAGGAATTTCGATTGATTTTACATCAACTGCCACCATCTCAGCGCAACCATTCATTCACAAACCCTTTTCTTTCGTCTAAAAGTTCAATTCCTTCTGATTCAAAATCTCAAATTCCATTTCTTCAAGACAACTTTAATAGATGAGGCACCTTAGAACAATGGTAAAATAGATTCTTAAAAAAGAAGATTTACTTACAGTCACTGGGCTAGCAGCTACTAAGCACTGATTTTAACGTAACCTACCATGCATCTAGCAAACATAGGCAGCAACGTCGTTTAAATCTTAGTCTTTGTACGATGTCGAATTTTTAAATGAATTTATGCCTTTTATTGATCAATCAACGTACAATGCTTTTTATCTGGCAAACATGTGTGGCAGCATGTCAGGTTTAAAATTGACCAACTCCTCAATCTCGTTTGTTCATACATTCAAAATCAAATACTTTCATAAATTTATCATATATTTCAACAAAATCTGCTTACCCTCTCAAAATCGAGTCCATTATGCGCAACAACCAATTTCAGATCTTGGACTGTAAACAATCCAGCCCCACCAGATGATACGCTGCATGTATGAGACTGCCAATTTCCTTTGCTACCCATATTATCAGGATCAGTAACACTTAGGTTACCAATTACTGTACCGCGAAGAGAGTTCTCCCAAACATTATTACCATCCAATGCAATGTCAGTCGGTGCCTCATTCACATCTCTGACTCTGAGCTCTAGAGTATCAATGACACTCAGTGGAGGCTGTCCTGAATCAGTTGAATTCAGCATAACTTTATGGACTGTTTGCTGCTCATAATCAAAGCCAATGCCACGCGACAAGAAGAGATAGCTGTTGTAAATATTGAACATGGCTGAATTGTTTCCCAATAGAGCATACACGTGACTTTGGCTACTGTCTTCATCTGTTGTTGTCATGTCATCGACAAGCGTTCCTGGTTGGTTCTCTGAAACAATAGCGTATTTCAGTCCACCAATCAAAATCCCGGTTGGTGCATCATTCTTGTCGACAATCTCCACAGTGAATTTCTGGACATGGAAAAGGCCTTGACTATCTGTTGACCGTATCAGTATCGAATATGATGCCTTTGTCTCAAAATTGACTATGTCATTGAGAATTAACTGGACCGAACACATAGACCGTGCGCCTACAACATTCGAAATATTTCTGCATGTAACATTTCCTCCAAGCACAAACACACCACCTGCATTATCGTCCAAACTAAAAATGATCTTATCGATTGCCTCACTTTCATATGAAACTATTGTGCCAATTACTGTTCCTTTCTGAGAATTCTCTTCGACTTTTGGTTTGCTTTCTTGGAATTTCAGCTGGCCATTCTCATTTATGATTTTGGTTATGATGGGCGCTTCATTTACATCTAGCACTTCGATGGTGAAGTTCTTGGAAATCTACACAAGGAAGAGGAAGCATTTTTACTTGGTTAGAAATTATTGAGGATCAAAAATGCTAAACGTTTCAGAACTTTTAGTCAAGTACGTATTTCGTTTAAGAATGAGTCTGAAGCGACTGGATGCACGTTCCCGATACCATCAAGGAACCAGAAATACTCAAGTTCCAAAGTTAGTACAATAACCGAGAGTTACAGTTCAAAAACAAACAAATAGACGTCTATTTTCTCCCAACATTTTTCAAAAGAAAATTGCAAGATAAAAATCTGAAAGGAGTTATCTACCCAAGCAAAACTTACCGACATCAAAGGAGATCCATTGTCAGTTATTTTCACCGTGATTTTGTGAGATTTGCTGGTTTCAAAATTCGTTTTGTTTGATGCTTTGTACAAATTGCCACCACTGTCCACTCCAAAGTGACCCTCATCATCTTCCGTTAATGTGTACGTGACAGTCTGGCCTACAAAGATTGAAAGCAATATCAACGATGGAACAAATATTCTTGTGGAAACAACAAAGAGATTAAACTTAAAAGAATGCATTCCGATAAAATTTGCAAATAAGATCAAATCAAAACCACCAGGTTGTTGAGAAAGAGCCTACACATATTTGCAATTTTGTGAAATCAAAGAAGAGTCCTAACAAACTAATAAAGCTCAACTTCAAAACAAGTAGGTGTTGACTAAACTACTTTATTATAATTCACTGCCCCAGAATTTAAAGGGGTCTTTCCCCTGCAGCATGCATGCCTTGCACGTGCCACCTCTTTGTCGTTGGCGATTTTATTGGACCATTAAAATGGAGCTAACGAAGAGATCACAAGGGATCTCATCACAAAGCATGCCCGTTGAAAAGGTCCCTCTAAGTGCTATTGAAGAGTTGTGTTCATTTGGATTTCAAAACCAATGTCAATATAATGATTATGTTTCCTAAAAAAGTTACCACAGTATCTGCATTTGTCATTCTGTCTGCTATTGTGCTAAATGTGTCTATGAATTAAATTTGTCCTGTCACAAGCAAATATTTCTGTCAACGTGAAGGAAATCTCCTATTTGTGGCTAACTGGTTACGTGAACAATTACTGTGCTTTATAACCAAATCTTCAAGACTTAAAAAAAATTTGCTCCTCTGCTCTGGCTCTTACCATTGTCCTCATCAGAAACTGTAAACTTTCCAATCACATGATTAACCGGTGCAGTTTCCTGTACAGTATAATTTGATAGCTGGATGTCACGTGGGCGATCATTAACATCATTCAAGTAGATCGTCATATTCTTTGTGAAAGACAATGGAGGGCTGCCATCATCTGTTGTTTTGATTTGTATCACGTGATTTTTCTTGTTTTCGAAGTTCAGTGAACAATGAGTGCCACCCAGTTTTAAGCAATCTGAATTAGATACTGCCACCTAAAAAGATAAAGTTAATTCATGATAGAGGTATAAAAAGTTAAAAGCAGATTTGGGAATGATTTTGTCGGCTCGTTGATGTCATTTCTAGCCTAGTTAAACGACTCCATATGTACTGAGTGAGTCTGAAAAATGTATGCACCTTTTGAAAAATCGTAATGCAATATCTAACACTAAACGGCGTTGCTTCATTGATAGTTCAACTAAATTTCGAGTAATATCTATAATTTAAATTGCATGATCTTAAGCCTGGTTGCCATATGATCGTAACAGTCGGCGACATGTCACAGATTGACCGAGTGCGCCAAAATAAACTTTGCATGTTTGGCAGGCCACAATAAATCATATACTGGACCAATTTTGAAGATGCATGACTTAATCTTTAGCAGAAAGCCTGAAATAGATTCTAGGATTGTTTGCAAATTTTTCTGCATTCAGTTTTTAGAGTTAGACGCGAGTTTCTTGAAAGTTTCGTTTTCAAAAACACTGAAAAAGATAAAAAAAACGTCGATCAGATTTTCTAAAGAATCGACATGAATGGACAAAGAGAAAACTTGTGCGTGGTGATAATTAATTGCATTGATTGTATCGAAGCGTCGCCGTCTGTTACGATCATATGGAAACCAGGCTTTACTGTCAAATGAAGAATTGCAGATAATAGCTTCCGTTTGCGTTTTCTAGAATTATAAGAACTGGCTCCATTCGATCCATGTCAAAACGATTAAATGGTAAATGACATTCTTCTTGGGTTAGGCATTGCCTTCTAATCATACAGAAACAGTTGAAATGTAATTATGCTTTGCCATCAATGTTGGGTATCAAAATGTAAAGATAGTGAGCAGGCCATTTTCAGTTGGTTTATGGAATGTCAAGAAATAAGACTTTTGGCAAATTCCTAATTCCAGAAGGAAATAATTCACCTAAAATTATGAAAACAATCTTCAAAATTAAGTTGTAGCCTCAGCAAAATAATGGAATCAAAACTTTACAAATTAGTTGCATAGCGCTTCCTGTACGATCTTTGAAACAGTGGATACATTTTTTTGACTAATCCGGTGGTAGTCTGCAGGGTCTCGCAATTATTATATATCTACTGTAGTAAAAAGAGTACGATTTGATATCACCCCCGCTTCTCCTAATTTGGTTTATGGATTGTGTTATTTAACTACCAGACCAGGCTAGAAGCATAGAAGATAATTTGTATCTGTGACTGTACTCAAACTTGGATTACTTCGAATGTCTAAAAACATGTGCTTGCCTCCAAAGGGAGGCTTTAATTTATTACATAAATCCTGCAGTCACAGGGGATAGCAAGTGTATGTAAGTTCTACAAATAATTAGCAAGCACTTTCGTAGACTGCAAATCTTTCTATACAGGGAGGAGCAAGTTCTTTATAGGTCCTTCACTGAAGCAGAATTTCAGTCCCAGTTCTAAAGATTAAGAAATTTCCACAGAATTAAATGAAATAATACCAGGTCGTCCAGCAAAAAGCCTAAGGGATTGGTCGTCAGTCAATCATGACACAGAAAAGGCTTCCAAGGCAAAAATTTATCAGATACCGCTTGTAGACACTTTATACGTCGTTATTGCCACTGATAACAGATGAAATACAAATACAAATTAATCATACCTTGACAATACCGTTTTCGATCTTGAATCTTCCATCGGCACTGTCTACCAAGTTGTATGTGAATTTCTGATTTAAATCCTGGTCAACAGTAGACAATGTTCCAACGACTGTATCTAACGGACTGTTCTCGTCAACTCTGTCGCTAGAAATCTACGAAAAAACAGCTTTGGGTTAGACTTGCACATTTCAGACCAGCAGTGGAAATAGTTAAGTGGTGGGGAATATGTTTCATGGACAGAATACACACTTTTTGAAAGAGTTCAAGAAAATTTCTAGATTTTGTTTATACCTACACCTAACGGAATTCAAAGCTGCTTACGCGTAAAACATTAGTTTCTGAAAAAATAAATGTGACGAAATCAAAGAAAAATCTTTCCGAATCAAGAAAAGTCTTCGGGAAAGCATTTTCAACAAGTACGGGATGGGAACAGAATTTTCCGCTGAGAAAAGTCTTTCATGATTTCTTACAAAAGATGATACGATGGCTGGAATTACCATTTCAGATTTCTGGCTTCAGGTAAAGCCACTTGTGCCCATAACTACCGGGTGTCCCAAAAAAAAGTACTCCGGTTTAAAAAATCACCAAAAATCAATTATCAAACCTTTGATAAAATTTTCTCTTTCACTTGTTTTATCAAGGACCCAAAAATATTTCTAGATTGTAAAAGTTTTGCTTTTGATACAACAAGATAGAAAAATTCCAGGTTGAAAAACCTTATTTTGAGCTATAGTTTTTAAGCAAAATACTCAATCGTCCCTAAGAGTCAAAATTTTCAGATTTTATAACATCATTTAAGTCTCTAAGGATAGTGTGCATTTCTTTCTGTCATTCATGACCAAATTAGAAGCTTTCCATGCACAAAAATTTGATCTGGCAATCACCAGTGATTTTTTGCAGTATGATTCAAAACCAGGTAACTCCAAAAAGAGCTAAATTTGCCAATTTTTAAACCAATTACAAATTTTGCTATATCTGGGAAAATAATTTGGTCCTTGATCTACTTGACAAAAAAAGAAAATTTAAGATCGGTTGTGTAAGCAAATTTTGGTGATTTTTCAAACGGGAGTACTTTTTTTTGGGACACCCGGTAGGATTCAACGTAGTGGGACATTTTTATGAAACATGAGAACAGAAGTTTACTTTAATCATCGGGAGTTGATTGGAAACTGAACTGACTTGGTTTTCTTCTCGTTTCTTCCTTTTTTGGACTTGTTGTTGTGACAAATTGTTGTGAATTGATAAGCACTCTTATTGGCTAATTTCAAGCTTTCCTTTTCATTTCATTTTAATTTATCTAAGGAGGCTTACCCTTCAGCAAAGGCTGATTTTCAGGGGGTCCTCCAGTAAAACTTTTGATTGCAATATACAATAAATTAAATCTACATTATAAAAAACCACAACGCCAAAAAACCTATTTACGATAATAATACAATATCTACAATAAAAGAAAAATCAACCCTTAACAGAGTTTTAAAACTATTAAGGAAGAAGGCCTTTTTGACTCCGCTGGAAGAATATTCCACACCTTAGCTCCCCGGAAAGAAAAACATTTCTGCCCGCTTGCTAATTTTTTCTTTGGTAACGTCAAGTCAGTCCCCGTATTATGTAAAATACGGGAAGAGCATGGTGAGTTTTGGTGAAAAGGTTACACAGGTATTGTGGAGCCAAACTCAATGAGAGATTTGAAGACCATAATCTTAGATTCATTACTAATGAGTTCTTTAGTGGCCTTCCAACCCAACCCTTCGATAAGAGGTCTGCTTGGTGTATCGAAACTACTATTTGTTATGTATAACCAATGAGTAATCTTGATACGTACCACTATATCATTTGGGACATCATTGACATCAGTAACTTCAACCCTGATATCTGCAAATCTCGTCAGTGGAGGGCTACCATCATCCGTCGAAGATACCTTCGCATACACCATGGAACCAATCTCGTAATCAAACGGCATGATACCATACAAAGCATTGCCAGCTACATCAAAACGAGAATCGTTACCACGGATACCATAAGTGAACGACTGAGTGGTCTCTGCAAGGTTATCTGGGTCTACTGTTGATAAGTAGCCAATCAGGTAGCGTGACTGCAAATTCTCTGGAACCTTATTGGCTGAGAGGCTGATTGATGTAGGTTTCTCATTGACATCTGTCACAGTGATTGTAAACGATTTGGAAACAGTAAGAGCGCCATCTGAGCATTGTGCTGTAACTGTATGGTTTGACATCTGCTCATAATTCAGCTCTCCTGAACCGACTGCCAATGTCAAACCATTAAAAACTTTAAATCTGCCACCAGCACTGTCCAGTAGCCTACAAGTATGATATCTAGCAGTGCTATTTGAAACAACATCGTCAGGGTCTACCACAGTAATATTAGCAACAGTAGCTCCTTCTAGTGAATTTTCTTCTATACTGTTGGCTGATAATTGTATGTCAGTTGGAGCTTCGTTGACATTCGTCACTTTGATAATGATCGGAAACAGCGCTGATGCCTGTGGGATTCCATCGTCAGTTACGTTGATTTCAACTGTGTATGATTGCTTTGTTTCATAATTGTATGATTGGTTTGTGTTGAGTTTCAGTGTCTCGCCTTCTATGACAAGCATGTCATCTGCATCGTCAGCTAATGAAAAGGTGTGTGTTTGATTTGCATCTTCGTCGTGTGTGGAAAGAATGCCGATTGTAGCCCCAGCACTGTTTTCAGGGACCTCTGCGAAGGACTTGCCGTCAATGAGAAGAATGCGTGGAGGGTCATTGGCATCCGTAACTTGGATATTGAATGATCTGGAATGATAAAGCAAGAACGTTATGAGAATTTTCAAACAAGATTTTGTAGTATGGTTAAAGGTGATCTGAAGCGAACATTTTATTGATGCAAAATCAATAGCACTGTTGAGTGATAAAATCTTCTGTTTAAAATGTCTTGATATCTTGTTTCATTCTTGAGTTAACCACTATTTTGTAGGATTGGCTGAGGACGTCATTTTGTTTGCACAAAGTGAAGAAAGTATACAAGGTTGACTATGCTTCGAAAGAGAAATCTAATCAAAAAAAACTTTTTGCTATCAGCATGCCTTTCTAAACATGATTTTGATTCACGAGACAATTTATATTCCATAAATGTAGCTTAGCTGCAAAGTTATTTGCACCTGTAACCTTTTAAAGATCAGATACAGCTACATTTCTGTATAGTATTCTAATGATTTGCAAATAAAATGACGTCATCAACTGATACTTAAGATCTGTGGATAACTTGAAACAAAACGAGATATCAAATATATTTTTAAAGGATTTCCAATCATTCAACAATGCCATTCATTTGCATCAATAAAAAAATCACTTCAGGCCACCTTTAAAACTTCTACTCCATTTTAATCAGTTTCAAGAATTAGGTTGCAAGAAAGCGTCCAGAACATTAGAACGGAATAAATATAACAGATGTTAGTGAAATACAGTAAATTCTAAATCTCAGTTAGGCTTTCCAACATTGGATGGGCCAACCCATTTTTGCCTATTCAAAAAACAAGGACAAATTTTGTAACACAAAAGTTGCTTTTGTTGACACCTGAATTCAAAGCGATTAGCGATTGCCGACAAACGAAATTCCCTCAACAAGTAATTCAAAACGAACTAAGCCACAAAAATTTCTCTGTAACCCAGGTAGCTAGCGCACAGTTTCTGTGCAAAAACAGAAATTGTTTTTAAGGGTAAACATTAGCATATATTGAAAGAAGAAGGCTATATGTACAAATCTACCTCGGGCATTTTATTTCTTTGGTTCAGAAGCTGAACAGTAAGTGTTTTAATTACACCCAAAAAATAAGAGAATTGAATTGCCTCCCAATCGGCTTTTGAACCAAACGAATTAAATGCTGGAGGCAAATGTGTAGATATATCATTCTTCTTTCGATATACGCTCATCATTGCTCTTAAAAACAATTTCTGGAATGCAGAACAAGCGAGCTGGCTACCTGGGTTTCAGAGAAAATTTGCGGCTTTGTTTGTTTGAATTACTGGTTGAGAGAATTTCCCCGTGTCTGCGATCGCTAACCGCATTGAATTGCGGTGTCAATAAAAGCAACTCATGCCATTGTCTTACAAAATCTGTCCTTGTTTATTCAAAAACCAACCGAAATAGTCTGTCTGACCTACTACCACAAAGTCGTTTCGTTTTCTTACAGTAAAAAGACTGATTCATACATTTACCTTTGATTCAACCGTTGATTCTCTCGTAAAAATTTCGTAAAAACTTTCGAAAAACACATTAATTTCCTGTCTTCTTTATCCTCATTGTGCAACTGCAAGGCATTGCAAAAGTTGCAACAAAATGAACATTCCTTTCCTTAAAGGGCATTACATGTGCCTCAAAGGGATTTAAAAAAATCTAATCGATCTACCCCAAATGGACCTTTTAGCCATTCCAAAAAAGAATCTGAATCGAACGATATTTTGTAGCATTTTCGAAAGTGCCCAAATAGTGACACAACCTCTAACGCCACTCATTCGCTTCGCATAGAAATGTATAAAAATATTGCTCGATCCAGGATCTCTTTTAGAATATTGGAATCTAATTACCGTTTTCACTTAAAAAGTAAAAGGTTGAATTTTTTCAAACATTTTAGGATATGTCTGAATTTCTTTACATCAGAAAAGCAACGTCTTAAAAAAAGTAACGATGACAGCTTAATCACCTATGAATGAAATGTCCACGATCTTCAGCTCGAACTGTTATCGTATGCACATTCGATCTTTCGAAATTCAGACCACCATTCACCATCAATTTCACCTTGCACACAGTTTCAGCAGCAGCTTGTGTCTCGTTACCATCGGCTTTGCTACAGCTGACATTATTTTCAACCTTGAACCTTCCACCTGCATCAATGTCAAGCGTCATGTTAAGTGAAGTGATGAAGTCGCTGTCATAAGCCTCAATTTCACCAATCACAGTCCCAATTGCAGAATTCTCAGCGACGATTGGCTGAGCTGGAGTGATTGTTATGTTGACAGGTGGCTCGTTGACATCGAGGACAATGATTGTGATATTCTCAATATTCTGTTGAAAGATTAACAAATATAAGCAATTTTTTCTAAATAGTCACTTCTATCTTATTTCGTGCATCATTATAAAAAAATATCAAATTTCAGTTCCTCTAACTTTGTGGGACAAATATTGAAAAAGCACCAAAAATATATTCTCTCATTCATTTTAAAAATTGCTTGCAGCCGACCATGATGTCTTACTCTCATTGTTTATTTTGATTTGATTAGTGCACCCAGAAATTTGAGATCTATATTTCAAAAAGGCAAATTGATTTTTGCTGTTGGGAAATTGCTATTCGCGGGCATTTTCACGTAACATCTAATTTGAGACAGACTATAGTACTCACTGAAGCAGGAGGTGTCCCATTGTCCGTAACCCTGACTCGAATCATATGCGACTGATCTTTCTCATAATCAATACCCTCTGTCTTAAAAACATCTCCACTTTGGGTGAGACCAAATCTACCATTATCATCATCAACCATTGAAAACGTCACTGACTGTGTCGGATCCATATCTTCATCTATGGCTGACAGTTTCCCTACGACAGTCCCATTCGGATCATTTTCCTTCACTGTGTTCCCTGTGATCTTGACGTCATAAGGAGTATCATTTGTGTTTATGACTGTGATGTTAAACTGGCGGGTGATATTGAACGATGGTGACTTGACATCTGAACTGAGTATTTCAATCAAGTACGAATTCGTCTTCTCGTAGTTGAAAGGGCAACGTGGACTGCCCAAATGAAGACATTGCATGTTGGGCCTCGCTGCCTAAATGGAAAATAGAGAGGTCCTTATTTAACATGAAAAGCATTCAATACGTCAGACATGGCTTCAAGCGAGGGGTGAATCACTCTTCCGAAAAGCAGTACGAGATTTTATAAAACAATAGTATTTCTTGGGATTTTTTGCGAATTTTTCTTGAAAACAAAAGGATTCTTGCCAAAGATGTACGAGATTTCTACAGAGTGATGTGCCCCTCGGCTTCAAGCATGCTGCTTGCAGATCATAGCAATCTTATAAACCAATCAACACTAGGAATATACAGATGAGTTAAAAAGTACAACAAAAAACTATGTAAAGTAAAATGATATTTGGTCATGGAACTATCATTAATTGCAAAACACTGCATGCTCGGTATCATTTAAAACATATTTGAGAGTGGAATTTGAATGTTCAAGCATTACAAAATTCATTGACTTAAGGGGGCTCAGTCCCTTGGGAATTATTTGAAATTTTTTCTTTATCGTTCTTACAAAACAAATTTGGCATCCTATGAAATTGTGATGCCTTCTAATTAGGAATCTGCAAGAAGAATACCGTAAAAGCCGTTCCTTATAAAACAATGATCTACAGAATCGCCCCTGGTCGAGGTTCTTTCTGTCAAATTTTATTAAGGAAGTATATGAGCAAAAAACTGACCACAGTGAATTTGCAGGCAGGCGACGGGTAAACCAATCACTTAACAAATATACTGTTTGCGAAGACCTGCACTTTCGAATGATGTATAGAAGGCTTGAAAAATTTGTGGAGCAAAAACTCTCTAAAATTCTCAAGGGACTAAACCTCCCTTAAGTAAACAATATTTTACAATGCTTGCAAGAATCAAGTTCCGCTCGCTAAGCTCTTTCGAATGATACCTAGTTTTCATCATTTTGGAAAGTAATCATGGTTCTATGGCCAAAAACATTTTTACTCTACATAGTTCTTTAGTTCACCCATTCAGCTTAGCCCAGTACGCTTCATTGCGTGGCGAGTTATGCTTTATCCTCATCATAGGTATAAGTACAGTATAAGATGACGGTCAAGCTGCGGTTTTTAGTGTCAAGCGCTGGGAGAACAGAAGTAGCTAAACGCTAATCGAGTCCAAGGCCCCTTTTCATGACGCTCAAGTGGTGGGGATCTACCTGGGATCGAACCCTGTCCGCCTGACTATTCTGGCTGCAAAGTCGGAGGATTACACCACTGCGCCACAACATCTTTGTCGTATAAATCCAATATTGTGTATATAAAAATGTTGATAAGAGAATGTAAAAATATATTTTATAGCTTTTCACAAGTTTCGATTTGGAATCTTCGTCGGTAGCTGAAGTACCGTAATTCGAGCGCTATTTCAGCATTGACGTCATAAATATCGCTGTGTTTATATGTGTAAATATCGCAACATTTACAGAATGTACTAAATTCATCGTTACCTAGAGCAAACCAAGAAATATCAAGCGATAATTTCTTGTTTGTGCCAAAGAAACAATAGTACCCTGTAAGTCGAAAGCAGTCTCTACATGGCTTAATATATGACTCAAATCGCTCGTTGCGAACGGGGGGGGGGGGTGAAGTTGTTCGAAGAACTGGAACATGCTTTTACATTTATCAATCAACGAATCAGTGAATGATAAATTATCGAGTTAGTCACGTAATCTTTCAATCTCTCAATCAATTGTTCACCTAAGACATGAAAGAACTTACTTGAAGGGCATTGTTGTTAACACGGAACATTCCATTGGCCGAGTCAATAAGCGTGTATGTGTTCTTTTGACCAATATCAACATCTATCGTATCAAACAGACCAACTACTGTGCCAATGTCACTGTTCTCCGCTATTTGTAGGCTCGAGAGCTGAGTAAGGAAGACGAGAAGAGTATTATAATATATACACTTATCATCATCAATCCCAATAATATGTTGCACAAGTTTGCCAGGTGGGTCAGAAAAATGTATCCAACTCTCCCTGGACTCTCCCTGGACTTCCTAATCTATTTTGCTTCAATTGTCTTACCTTATTTAGTCAACATATGACTGAACGTTAATTATGCGAAATGAATTTGCCATAAATTCTCACACGTGTTTTAGTTTCTTAGCTGAGGATGTGGCTGTCAGATCTTTAGATTTACCCTTCTTATTTCGTTATAAGCACATAACTTCTCTTCAAAACCACCTTTCGTGTGCACAAGGCAGGGTTTGCCCTACCACTTTCAGGACAATTTTTGCGGCTTTGTTTGTTTAGTATTGCTCGTTGNGGTGGGTCAGAAAAATGTATCCAACTCTCCCTGGACTCTCCCTGGACTTCCTAATCTATTTTGCTTCAATTGTCTTACCTTATTTAGTCAACATATGACTGAACGTTAATTATGCGAAATGAATTTGCCATAAATTCTCACACGTGTTTTAGTTTCTTAGCTGAGGATGTGGCTGTCAGATCTTTAGATTTACCCTTCTTATTTCGTTATAAGCACATAACTTCTCTTCAAAACCACCTTTCGTGTGCACAAGGCAGGGTTTGCCCTACCACTTTCAGGACAATTTTTGCGGCTTTGTTTGTTTAGAATTGCTCGTTGAGAGAATTTCCTTTGTCTGCATCGCTAATCCCATTGAATTGAGGTGGAAATTAAAGCAATTGGTGCTATTGCGTTACAAAATCTGTCCTTGTTACCAACAGTTCTTTTCAAGCCATTCAATTTAAATAAAACGGTTACAGAATTTTACACCAAATTTTAAAGATTTGAATCCTTACACAATTGTAGTCAATAAACAATTAAATATCTCCAAACAAATTTTGCAACTTACTATAATATTAGTGGGCTCTTCGTTGACATCATCAATACTGACAGTGATATATTTTGTGAATGATAATGAAGGATTTCCATTGTCTGTACTTGTTACTCCGATAGAGTAGCTAAGGGATAAAGTATCAAACGAATTAAAGAAAAGACAACAAGAAGTCGCGAATAAAACAGCCATTTCCTCTTAAATAAATATTGTATCTAGAGAAAGTATCAAGCCAAGGTTAGTAAAACTGAATTTATTTAGTCCCAAGAGAGGGAGAAAGAGCAGAGTCTTAAGTAGGTTACAATAGAGTTGCGAATGCAAGCGTGCCAGTGATTTCAAGTTGTGTTCTTGCACGTGAAATAGTGTCAGTATAAATAGTCTGTACAGGAGCCTAAGGGTCACACGTCGATAGCTCGTTTGATGATCAGAAACCCCTCCCAACCACTCCCGTAAGATTTAGAGCAACAGCATTATCAAGTCGTGGATGTTGGTTCTGTTTTGATATATTCTCGATTCTCGATTTATCAGATAGTTTCTGGCAGGCTACTATGATGATCCAACCAGGATAGGCTCAGCAATATTGCGTTTAAACTTGAGAATATGACAGAATTTTTGTTTTGCCTTATTCATCTTATCACTTGTTTGTCATGCACTCGTCTTTTCACAAACTTGCTAAACTGACTAGTACTACTGTCATGAAAGACTCTTACAAGAACTGTAATTAGTTACTAAACAAATGTAGTGATTTTCGGTTGAATGAAATGAATTAGAAAATAGATCAAATTTTGGTGATTTTTCGGCATATATTTGTTTATACCGTACAAATCCAAAGTGTTTACAATTGTACATTGTAAATCCTAACAGGCCATGTGAAGCAATCTCTGTTTAGCAAGGAAGTGGCTGCATCCATTGCCTTCCTAACTGAAGATGTACAATGGCTCAGTTGTGCAATGCTTTGAGAAAAGGCTTGACAAACATATCTTCCATGATTTGAGCAATAACTGTCTCGTAATAACTTTCTGAAGAATTGGTGTGACAATGAGAATTTCCTGCGTTGTTGATATATTGTTCACCTATGCTTAAAAGAAAAGAAAATTTTACAGCCATAGGAACGTGAAAACTGCCTGAAAATCATACCTTTTAGGACCTGATTCATAATCAAACGTAGCCAGTGTATACAATTCATTTCCAATAATTTCAAATTTTCCAGCATATGATCTTCCTGGAACGATGGCATATGTATGGTTATCACTAGGGTTGACATCCACTGATGATAGTGACCCTACCAATGTTCTGCTTGGACTATTTTCTGGCACGCTGTTGCTTCCAGACAGGATAATCTAGAAATATGAGGAAAAGTGTTTGTCATATGTGTTACTAATTCAAGTTAAAGGGAGTACAAAGAGCAGCATGCTTTGCGCGGAGTTGTTGCTCTGCACAGCTTCCAGAATAACTGACTGTACAAAATTCACAAAAACAAAAACAAACGATGGCGAAGGCTGCTGGTCTTTGTACTCCCTTTAAGTGTCAAAATCATCTGGAGGTCTTCTTATTTGTATTGCATCTCCTGATAAAATTTAAGGAATGCAAAAATATAGCTTGACGCCTTAATCCATTCATTACGTTTTAGCACTGTAGATGTTTTCGTAGATTTTGTAATATTTGTCTCTATGTTAAGTGTAGGTTTTAGGGTTGTTATGTATTTCCATGCTCCCTTTGCCGTAGTTTTGTAATGTTGAAAATGTTTGTCATTGTAAATTTTATGAGAATAAATAAAAAAAAGTAAAAGATGTTAAATATATGCAAAACTGCTTAAACAATTGCCAGGTCAAACACGGTTGCAACATTTCATATTCATGCTGCATGGCATCTACTGTGATGCCGTCATCAGAAATTCACCGATTGACCGAATGCATCAAAAAGTATCCAGTATCCATCATCTCCTGTCTTGAAATTTGATGATCTTGATGATCAAGGCTTTCAGGCAACTGGCATTTTTGCGATTTTTGCGGAATTCGTGCATTGCATTCAATTCAATTCAATTGCAATGTTCTACACACGTAAGCAAAAATATGGCCACATCTTGAGCTGCAGCGACGTACTGCTGACTTGAGCGACATCACAAAATCATTTTCATACAGCATGAAATAAGGCCACTTTTAAATCTAGGGCTACGATGCATGCCGGATGCTCAAAAGCATTTAACCAGCTGTTTCCAGACTTGGTATTGTCAAGAAATGGAAAAATAAACAGAAAAGACCATCAAGTACAATTCAGGATTCTTACCAAAGATAGAAGCATAGATTTTCAAAATCGGTCTATGTAAGTATCTTGGTTTGTTGTTTCAACTAAAAAAAGAGTCTGAATCCAACGATATTTTTAGAAATTTTGAAGATTACTTTACGATTTACCGTGGTCTACCAAAAGTAGATACTTTTTGGATGACTTGAACTGGAAAAGCATTTTACACATACATATTAATATGCGTAATCAAAATATTTCCTCTAAATAAAGGCAACTATTCTTAAGTTTTTATCTAATACAATCGACTTAAAGAAAGTTAGAATGAAGAAAATTTGGAACTACATTGAAATAGAGCTTTTAGTTACTCTACAAAATAATGTGAATCGAACAATATTTTTATACATTTCGTAGAATTTTCGAATGTGCCAAACAGTGATGGAAGCTCTAACACCATTCTATTTCACTTTCACATAAAAATCTGCAAAAATATAGCTCGATTCAAATCTTTTTGTCAAACAGCTAAAAGGTCAATTATTCAATGAGTCAGACGTCGTGAAATGTCGTGCAGCTGATCAAAATACAAACTGGAAGAGGATACTCACATCTGAGGCCGGATCATTAATTCTTCTGCAATATGTTGTTCCAAATCCTTTGGTCCAACCTCCATCAGTCTCGCATGAGATGGTTGTCAGTCCTTTCAACCTATATGTAGGAGGACAGCTTAATGTGCAAGTTGATCTGAAAAGTGTTCTTCCGTTTGGACACGTGACCCATGGCTGCTTGCAAACAGTCCCATTTGCTTCACCTATAAACAAGAGATCCTATAAGTAACTGGTTTGGGCATAAATGCTCGCTGGAAAAAATGAAAAATTTCACAAATAAGACTAAATCGGTGTTGAAGCTTCGATGACCTGAATCACTGATAGTGAGCCACAAATAAAGACATAGGGCTATGGGCAAGAATCACTGTCCTTTAGAGGGAGTTTTCTCTGGAACACCCTAGATGATAGTGTTAAAAATGAGCCAACACTTTCTGCTTTTAAAAAGAGGATCAAAGACTGGGCTGGCGATAAATGCACCTGCAAAATATGCCGATAATTTTTTGTATAAAGTATATTTCTTTGTAAATAGTTGGTTTGAATTAGTATGTTCTTAGTTACTATTGTAAATACCAACTTTAAATATGGATTAAATGAAAAAAAACTGAAGCTATTACTAAGTCCTACGGAAGTTCACCTTTATCCGCGACTATTAAGCGAAAACTTTTTTCAATTCTGCAATCATGATAACCAATCAGATATACATCATAAAGTTGTGTGTGCAGCCTGATAATCCCGACCTAAACTGGGTTCCATGTTGGACAATTTTTTCAACTTTAAAATTTCAGATCCTTTCGAATATCGGAAAATTCGCCGGTTTTTTTCATCAGACACTAGTCACAGTAAAGCGTCAGAACAGGTCCGAAAGTTAAGAAACAAGCATATAAATTTCTTTGTCATCGGCTAATCTCAAAGCCAACAAAAGACTAGGAAAATTTCAGTAAAACATGGATTTCTTCGCCTTACACATCATGAGCACCAGGAGATAAAATGAATGATCTCAATGGTCTAAGCTATGATGAATGGCCCAAGCTACTCTCATCGTGATTTGACTACGTAGTTAACTCATTCTGCTGTTAAGATATAATTACACCTTACTCAAGTTCTTCGTTACCGTTTCCTAATCTCGCAATTACTGCCTGAATCGCATTTTCCAAGCCAACACAATAAGCATCACAGCTCGAGTCCTTTTTAACCGCCATTATTCTGCATCAACGGTTTCTGAATTGAATGAAGCTTCGCTCCTTCGCAAGCAATCTTTCAAAAATACCCACAAGCACGTTTTCGCGAGATTGCTTGCGGAGGAGCGAAAATTCAGTCAAGATGGCGGTCGGTTTCGGTAGTATAGGCTTGGAAAATAATATGCAGACAGTAACTGCAAGATTACTCTAGTAAGTTCCCATTATATATCAATTGCAAAGTCAAATCATCATGTCTCCTGTTGCTCATGTACACACCATTCAAGGTTCCAAACTAAAAAGCTAATCTTTTGAGGATCCAAAATCCATGACGTTCGGTGGCATCAATTGCTTATTTGGAGCAAAAGTCAATTTTATAAACAAGATTAGGACATTATGTATGCACCAAACAGCTTATTCGGTGTATTCGGTGTAATTTTATCCCGCGGGGGATGGGGGAGGGGCATTCGGCATTCCTATACTTTCTTGTGGCATCATGATCGAACAAAGGTTAAACATATGCACCCTTAACACTGACCTGTTTTAGCGAAATACATACCCTAATCGCGGAAAATTTTCTTGAGAATATACCCTTTCTCGTGTCAAATAGAATCTCTCAAGTTCAGGTACTTTAATCGCTGACAAGTCAGTTACTGAAATTGCTAATATTGTCGGTGTGATTTGAAGAGGAGGAAACTACTCCCGAAGTCCTACCCCATCTCGTGCTGGTCTGCTAAGTTGTTTGACTCATTACAAATTCTATTTTTGAAATTTTTATTAAAAGATCATTACAGAAGAGTTTAAATTTATCAAAGGCAAAAAAATTACGCCCTTTCCCGCGTTTATTTGTACAAGCATGATAGCACATCAGGTACCAAGTGCTCCCCCCTCCCCGGGAATCGGTGCACGGTTGCGCAGTACTGCGTGAAATTCAAGATAACTGTACTTAAACGAAATCATTGCACACATTTCTATACATTTCTAGATACAAATCTAGCATCTGAAGAAATTTGATGAAAGTCACAAACCTAGTGGGCAGAAGTTAACAGTTGGTTGTCCACAGTCTTTCAAAGTACAATGAGTTCGATTTGTAGATTTATAGCCAGGGAAGCAAGAACATGCACCATCCGATGTACGACAAAGTTGTTGACAGCCACCATTAGGTAAGCCGCAAGCTGCAGTATCCTACAAATACAATTATAACAATCATTGTAAAACTTGATTTCCGAGATAGATGATTAGGGAAGGCAGAGAGTTTTCATAGATTACAGGCTGACGATGAAGAATCTGTGTGCACACACAAAGCAGATCCTCTGCCAATAGTGTGTGCTATGTGTGGGTGAGTGGCCGAGCAGCTTATACAGTTTCCGTTAGGTAACTGAAGTTAAGCATTTTGTTTTCTTCATTTATTTAAAAACAAACCATTTGCAAAACAACAAGGGTAATTAACTACGTGCCATCCATAGTGGATAAGGACTTATAGTCAGCAAGTTCCCACTATGTATGGCACTTACAATTAAATTTAAACTGTTCCAATGATAGTCGTAAGAGAGGGACAGCCCGGGAGCAAACAATGTGCCATTGTGTTAGGCGCTTTAGGGTTTGATGAGCAACATCAACAACCCAGAGGTCCACACTCGTGCACCTTCGGAGGTCTAGGCGCGATCAAAAAATCTATCAAGAGTTAGAAGTGTAGCGCTTCCAGGCCACCTTCCTTCTACAACTATGTTCCAACAAAAGGAGAAAAGCTACACTAACAAAAGTACACACAGACTCACACACACTTTATGCTAAGCTTGGTCGATTGAGGTCACACTTTGGATGGATGACCCTCCAGATGCCTAAGCAAGCGACTCACTTGGCCATGCGTCGGAAGGGACGTTAAACTAGGGGTCCCATGCGTCGATGGGGTATACATAGTAGCAAAAATTTGCGAGAAATAGAAATCTTTCTAGCCTACTTAAAATAAAATAATGAATGAATGAAAGAAAGGCCTCATATTTCAGGGCCATGCGGCTCTTGTTCATGCAGTGTTCTGGCCCCCCTTAAAATCCCTGTGTTCATTATTTTCTCATACAGGGGTGCCACAATCCCATTGTTTTATTATTCTGAGAAACACATGCCTCCTTGCCCCCGAAAATTTCTCCACGATACAGCCTTGCATTTGTGAATAAATAAGGAAGGGCATTCCAATCAGGTTTTGGAGATCCAGCCACCTTAAGAGATAATTTTGGTACTAAAAGGACTTCAGTTTATGGAAGATTTCTTAGAGAAAACCTGGCCAGGCATAAACTATCATAAGGATATTTCCTTACATAAAGAAATATCGTAAATAATACTTTGTGTATATCCTGTAAAAAGAACTCACTTTCAACGTTGGACATAAAGCACCATTGCATCGTTTGGTGACAGTAACGCTTCTGAATCTTTCCTTGGTCCCGTAGCTACAATTTGAGTCACATCGTTGCCATGCCATCCAGTTTCCAACCTAAAAGAACGAAAAAGAAGACTGTTCTGTAGAAAGATCATTAAAGAACTATTGTCACCCAGGGTCCTTTGTGGGCAAACTGCAATTTTAAAACTGTCTGAAAATCAAATTTAGTCTGAGCGGAAAGGATGATGTTATGGCTTCACACTGAGACTCATGACAATACAGCTTCAAAACACAGACTAATTTAGGCCATGTTTGGTCGTTAGTCCTTGTATGAGTGAAAATAAAAACATCAGATTAAAAACGTTGTACGAGTACAAGGAATCACGTCGTCAGTCTAGATATACACTGCAGTTGTTAAGCTGACAGGTAAGTGAACTAAAGTCAAACTTTTCTATCGGTTCAACTTCTGCAGTAAGGATCCATATTTTCAGCATCGGCCAAATTCGATCTTTTTTGAATGTGTGAGTCCTAGTTTAAACATCTTTTTTTTCTGCAGTGTCGAATCGAATTGTATTAAAAACAGGAGAATCTGCTGCGTCTAAACATCTGATTTAAACATTGTTTTTGCCATGTCGGATTGAAATTAAAATGGTTAAAAGGGCAATTTTTCAAAATAAACAAGCGCAGTGGCTAATCACACGTAGAGACCGCGGACTATGGCCTAGAATTGATTGATTATATGCAGCAGAAATACGATGTTTAAATCAATTCGTTTTTCTTCCGTTTGATATGACAGAGCTGAAGCTCCTGCCGTTTTCTCTATTTAAAATAGCAGGTGATTTAAAAATCGTTTTTCGTTGACTGTACTTGACACTTACAAGTTTTCAGCAACATCTATAAAAAATTCGACACAGCAAAAATACCATGTTTAAACTGGGCTTGGAATTGCAGAGTAGCCGCAAAGGATCTTGGGTGACGATAGCTCTTAAATATTGGACGTTTGATAATGCTATTCGCTTTTCATCTACGAAAATATGTTCATAAATAATTGAGCTACTGGTTACATAACCATGGGCAATAATGCACCGTTGATGTCGCCTATATTATGATCATGCTTCAAAATACTTTCAAAGGGAAAGTTGACATGAGACGTATCGCTGCGTAGGAGCTCCAACCGTTTCAACAGTATTTGAATAAAGGCAGCATTCGATTCCTTGCTGTGACGAGAGCAGAACGAAGGAATAGCAACATTATCAAGCTTTACTTGCAATCCCGTAGAAGAGAAACAACACAGTGAGTAAAACTACAATTTTGATCATAATATAGGCCACATCAACGGTGCATATTATTGCCCATGATGTAACGTGGGTAAAAAACGTAGGGTAAATAACTTGGATCTATCATGGTCGTTCACTAATGGTTCAAAGGGCAGTTCATCTGGCTATTTATTGCACTTAACGTTAATCTGCTATGGAATTACGGGTCCCTTTATGGCCGAGTCTGGATAATAAGAAGATATAAATATATTACGGGATTCTCTACAGTATCTATTGGACAATTCTTGAAGCTTATCGGATAATCCGAAGCCTAGTCTTGTGGCATTTCAATTTTGCAAACTGTCGAAGACAAAGCTGAAATGTATGGTTATGATTCAAGTCATGGAGAAAACTTAACATGATTTTTGCACACGGCAAATTGTACAGCATAGGGCGTTGGTGGGGCAAAATTTTGATTTTGAACCCCTGAATTTGCTGCAACTGGGGTATGATCTCATAAAAAGCCATTTAATGGAAAAACGATGCCTTTCAAAATATCACTGATTAAAAGATAATCATAACTATCATCAAACGAAATTTGTTCAATTCTTGTCACAGTTAGGCAAAACTAAAACTTTAAGAGCAGTAGATTGGGGGTTTTTNCTTGTAGCATTTCAATTTTGCAAACCGTCGAAGACAAAGCTGAAATGTATGGTTATGATTTAAACTTAAACTGATTTTTGAACACGGCAAATTGTACTGCATAGGGCGTTGGTGGGGCAAAGTTTTGATTTTGAACCCCTGAATTTGCAGCAACTGGGGTATGATCTCATAAAAAGCCCTTTAATGGAAATACGATGCCTTTCAAAACATCACAGACGAAATGATAATTCATAACTATTATCAAACGAAATATATTCGATTCTTGCCACACTTAGGCAAAAATAAAACTTTAAGAGCGGTAGCATAAATTTGGTGTTTTTATAAAAAGAGGAAGCTTTTTCCGGCCAATCGGAACTGAAGTGAAGTAATCTTTATTCTATGAAATAAAATGACTAAAATTAATACCTGACAGTCTCTATTCTCTCTATAGCTTTGACACTGCTTAGTTTCAGATAAACCCCCGCATTGCTGTCCGCATGGTGTAGGTCTTACAGTTACTGTCCGAGATCTTTGCTGAATACCATTACCGCATCCGGAATTACATATGGACCAAGCCGTCCAGGGACTTAACTGGCAGTCTATTTTCCGAATGACTGTGCAGGACTGAGTTTGGGATAGTACTGAACTGCATCTTCCATTGCAACTGGCCGGTGTTTGAACTCGTCGTGTTCTTATTTGCGATCCTGAAATTAACGAATATGTTTGAGATATCAACATCAAATTTCATAGTTTTGTATCTATTGAACTGAATTGAATTGAATCTACAGTTAAGCCCGAAATTATTCATACCTATACCAAATTTGGAGTACTTTCAATCGTTATGTTTGCTAGCCAATTCACAAGATATTTCATTCCTTGAAATGTCTCTTGTAGCACTTGTTTCAGCCTGTTATCACATTCTTACGAAACTTCAGCCACAGTAAAATTGGTCCTCAAATAGAACGATGCAAAATACTCAGAATTTGGCATAGGTATGAATAATTTCGGGCTTAACTGTATATGTTAAAGGCATTAACCAACTTCGAAGGGCCTAAGCAACAGCTAAGATAGTTTCCGAAACCCATACAACAGGGACACACGCATACAGAGGTGGAAAAAGTGCGTGAAGCCGCAAAGCAGCTTCGCAGGAAACTTGTTTGTCTGGAAGGAAGAAAAGGGGAGGAAAGAGAGAAAGAGGAGTAGAAGGAAGGAAAAGAAAAAACGTTGAAGGGAGGGAAGAAATTAAAGGGAAAAAAGTAAGAAAAAGGAGAGGAGAAAAAACAAAGGATGGAAAGAAGATCGGACGACAAAGAAAACAAAGGTTGAAAATGTGAAGAGAACAGGAAAGAATAAAAGAAAATCAATGTTTGGATGTTTTTATTTACAGTTTTGTGATCCAAGGAAGCTTTTAAGAGTAATTCCAGTTCCTAGTGGCTTATCAACTACACGGTACACAGTATTGCAACTCAACTCAAATCCGGGACTATAGAAAATTGATAAAACAATGGAAGGAAGAATTCTGGTTTTACTTTATTTCGCAAGGAGGCAAATATTTTTTCCACCACTGCACGCATAGAGCTCAGAAAAAATTGAAATACTCTGATACCACAATATAACTTAAGAAGGTGAAATATACTCTTGAGATACCGATCATTAAACTGTGTTATCGATCGTTAAATTACAGTTCTGGCCTCAAAATAATACATGACATTGTTGAGTTCATAGAAACATTGAAACCATGCACAATGGTTCTGACAAGAATCTCAGAGAAGCATTGAAAAGATTATTTTAGAACCAATTTTGGCTATGTAAACATTTAGGACATGTAAACAGCGTTCGCAATTGTGAGAAAATAGGCCCCATAGAGGGGGAAATATTGGGATCCTATGTCACTTATTTGAAATTATCAATTAAATCCTTGAATGTTAGATTTTTAGAATGTGGAGAGATGTGCCATGGGTATTTTCTTCATTCCATTGATGGGATTACTACTATCCTTACCAAGAAACCTGAATATTGAACATAGGGCTCAAATCTTTAAAAAGGTCGGTGTAAAATTTTATTGCCGTTTTCTTTGAAATAGATAGCTTGGAAGGAACTTAGGGTTTTTTGCTGTAAATCTGCCGTGGCAATTTATTGATATCTTGATTAGTTTCAATATGGCGGCATTTATTAAATTTGAGGCTATGACGTCATCAAATTTCTAAATCCTAAACTACAAAAGCTACAGATTTCTGCTTGCCACCATATTGTAGACCTCCATAAACTATGGTTTTCTTGAAGGTTATGTAATGTTTCCTCTATTAGTTTAGGATTTACAATGATTTAAATCTTTTCAAAATTTTCCATGAATTTTTTCAAAAATTATCAAATTGCTGCCATTTTGAAAAAAATAAAGATATCATAAAATTTCCACGGCAGATTTACAGCAAAGTACCATAATTTCCTTTCAAGCAATCCAATTCAAAGAAAAATAAGTTAGGATTTTACACCGACCTTTTTAAAGATTTGAAAGATTTGAGCCCTATGCTTGAATATTGTTCTAAGAAACTAAGCGTTCATCTTTTGCCTTTTCGTTAGTTTTAAACTTCTCAATTTACAGAAAAAAGGTTTCTATTTTCATTCATAGCTAGCAGATCGGTCCAAAATCAACATGACGTCCTAGTCCTAAGAGAAGATAAAACTTGATGCTCATTTTTAACAGCTTGAAATCCTAACAATTTCCAAGTGCTATGTTGAAAGCAGATGTTTGAAGAGGAGTCATTGACCTTTGAAAACTCAAACAGTCGATACTCACCTAAACCACAATTAGCAGAGCATGTTCCCCAAGCAGTCCATTGTGACAATACACAGTCAACTGGGCAACAACTATGTACGCAGTTTCTACTTTCAGTCGTTGCTGGACAGGATGCAGCACAATAGGGCTGTGTTGTTATAGTTCTTGTTCGTGCTTGAGTTCCAGC
>REGL01000729.1:48415-80002 GCA_004194395.1 Aurelia aurita complex sp. Pacific | reverse complement strand
GAGCAGTAAAGATTTCCCGAATAATGTTACATATCGTAAATGTTTGTTAAATCAGTTGTATCATTATTTTTTGGGTAACTGCAAGTGCATAGTCACAGTCATACCAATTTTGTTATTTTAACAATTTGTCAACAAATGGTTTTTTTGCAGTCTAGCCATTTTCTATCATATAAGCAAACACGCTGGCATTTGTTATTCAAGTATCACCCATTTACAAGTTGTAGTACAGGCCATGTACACAATAACATGACAGGAATTATGTACATTATGATAAGACTTCCAGTATTCTTGAGCCACACAAAGACTTTAAATGTTTCTGAACAAGAATTCTGTACTGTAGTAGCTTTATGTAGAGCTTGATATATATGTTCACCACGCAATTTATCACCCCCATTTGAAAAGTCCTATCTTATAGATTTGTCAGAGAAATCCTGTAAAAAGGGCAATTATTTTCCAAATTTGTCAGAGAAAAGCCCGTGAAAGGGGTTGTTTTCTCCATCCAAAATCAGAGAAAAGGGTCAACTTGAAAAGTTGCCAGACAAGCATGGTTACACTTGGACCCCTAGAGCTGACCCGCCGGGCCTTCGTCACTCACACAGCTGAAAGAAAGCGCGCGAGGACCTGCTTGCCATAATCGAATCATAATACAACAGTCTTACAAACGATTGCGTAATCTTTGTCTTCAACTTTTGTATGCCAACTTTTGTATGCAAAAGATTCAGCTTTACTACTTCCTGCGTCCACTTCCCTTTCAGCATTCTTTCGTAGCATTCCATTTATGAATGAACGGAAAGACTTGCTAAAATGTTTGCAATTCTTTCGATCGATGGCGCTTCAGACGAAAAGAACCCACTGGGTCAATTTAGGGACCGTTCATTCTTTAGTCAGGGGTTGGTACCGAAGAGAAATTGGTTGGGTAAATAAAATTTCCCACATTAAAAAGGTTGGGTAAAAACAATTTCTTTACAAAAAAATGCTGGGTAAATTGTCAGCTCTCAGTTATTATCACTGGAATCGCTCAATGAAAGTTTTCTAATATAGAGTCTTTTTCAGCAATATTAGCAGCAGGAATATTATCATCAGAATTGTATGCCAATCCACCAATATTTTTAAGATATGAAATTGAAATAATGGTTGTTTCAAAGGAGTCTTTAGGCCTGTCAAGCATTTCTTCAATTTCAAGATCTGGCCTAAGTTCGAAAAAGTTTTTTTAGAATTTTTTTTTCAAGTTCTTGCAGTTGGGTANGTTGGGTAAATAAAATTTCCCACATTAAAAAGGTTGGGTAAAAACAATTTCTTTACAAAAAAATGCTGGGTAAATTGTCAGCTCTCAGTTATTATCACTGGAATCGCTCAATGAAAGTTTTCTAATATAGAGTCTTTTTCAGCAATATTAGCAGCAGGAATATTATCATCAGAATTGTATGCCAATCCACCAATATTTTTAAGATATGAAATTGAAATAATGGTTGTTTCAAAGGAGTCTTTAGGCCTGTCAAGCATTTCTTCAATTTCAAGATCTGGCCTAAGTTCGAAAAAGTTTTTTTAGAATTTTTTTTTCAAGTTCTTGCAGTTGGGTAAAAGATAATTTCATTATCCTAAAAAGTGCGTCTCGTCACATCGGTACCGACCCCTTGCTAAATAATGAACGGTCCCTTATCACTTTTCATATCTAAAGTCTATCTCAAATGAGATCAATAATTCTAGACTCTTTTTGATATTTTTACAATTTCTATTTTATTGTATGAAAGTCAAAAGCGTATACAATTTATTTCNATGGTTGTTTCAAAGGAGTCTTTAGGCCTGTCAAGCATTTCTTCAATTTCAAGATCTGGCCTAAGTTCGAAAAAGTTTTTTTATAATTTTTTTTTCAAGTTCTTGCAGTTGGGTAAAAGATAATTTCATTATCCTAAAAAGTGCGTCTCGTCACATCGGTACCGACCCCTTGCTAAATAATGAACGGTCCCTTATCACTTTTCATATCTAAAGTCTATCTCAAATGAGATCAATAATTCTAGACTCTTTTTGATATTTTTACAATTTCTATTTTATTGTATGAAAGTCAAAAGCGTATACAATTTATTTCGATTTTCTGTATTTGCACATTGCATTCATTTTCCGTATCAATATATTAATTTTCTGTAATAAATATTGTCATATTTCCTTGTAGTTTAGTTATTTGATGGTATAGTAAATTATAAATTAGATGTAGTGAATTTAAAACACATATGAAGTGAACTGAAATTTGCTGCTTATCGGGTATAACATTCCATTTACGAAAGAAAGTACTAACGAAAGTAGGTTGTCAGGACTTGTTGAATTCGCACCATAATACGGAAGCTTGATAAACGATTGCTTAAATTTCATCAATGGTTAAACGACGAGACGAAAATCATTCACTGGGTCAACATTTACTCCTTCTCTCGTGTCTCGATCCTTTCAGCTTTACTTCCTTGCTCTCTACGTGTCTTCTATTCATTAAATATTTGCGAAATCAGGAAGTATATCTCCTTACAGCAAACGCCGGACTATTCATTTGCATTCATGTTTCATCCATTGGTTTCGTGGGTCAAACAGTAAATAAGGGCATGCACGGACAGTTATCTATAAGAATGGCTTTCATAGCAAGAATTCAAGCAATGTGATTGGCTCGGTTCGTTAATGTATCAATGATTTGGTGAAAGCAAAAAAACAAGATACACCGGCAGCCCCCAGTAATTACAAGTGTTTTCAGGAGCCTGAAAGCAGGTAGAAACACTTGATAGAAACAAGGCATAAAATGGCTAATAATAACAAAAGCGATTGGAAGAGCCTTCAATGGTTGGCCCAAAATTAAAAAAAAAATGAAATAACATTTCAAGAGTTTCTGTATCATTAGGAAGTAACAACATAGGGCTCAAATCTTTAAAAAGTTCGGTGTAAAATTATAATACAGTTGCCTTTGAATTAAATGGCTTGGAAGGAATTTAGCGTTTTTTTGCGGTAAATCTGCCGTAATTGCGACATTGACGATCTATGACGATCATTGACGATCTATGACGTCATCAAATTTCTAAATCCTAAACCAGAAAAGATACTGATTTCTGCTTTTCATCAAATTGTAGGCCTTCATAAACTATGGTTTTCTTGAAAGTTATATGATTGTTCGTCCTTTAGTTTAGGATTTACGATGATTTAGATGTTTTCAAAATTTTCCATCAATTTATTCAAATATCATTAAATTACCGCCATTTTGAAAAAAATCAAGGTATCAAAAAATTTCCACGGCAGATTTATAGCTAAGTACTATAAGTTCCTTTCAAGCCATTCAATTCAAAGAAAAATGGAATAGAATTTTACACCCACCTTTTTAAAGATTTGAAAGATTTGAGCCCTATGCTGGAAGTAACGCCTGAGCTAATACGAAACATTATCTCACCATTTCAATTGTGGAAACATTGATCATATTGAACCAATCATTTATAGTTTCAGGAAAGGCCAATGGAACGTAGTTTTAAAGAATTCTTCATTGACGTACAGAAAATATACTTTAAATCATCAATAAATTCTCGAAATTAAGTTTAACCTCAGTTTGGCAATGAAGTTGTAATTTCTCAAATCGGTGCTATAGTTTTTGTTCCACAATTTTCAAAGAGTGCACACATTTTTCTAACACACCGGGGTATGCCTATGGAATATGCACTGGGTCTACGACTGGAGGGTCAGGTCAAAGTGGGGTGATAGAAGTTAAGCTCGGTCGAGTGAGCTCGAATTCCAGATGGGTGACCTCTCGGATGCCTGACCTCGCAACTCACTTCGCCGTCCTTCGGCAGGGACGTTAAACTTGGGGTCCCATGCCAGGATCCGACAGCAAAGTGGGCCTAAATTAGCTTTAACTAGCTAGAAATCCTTTTAGCCCACTTAAAATGAATTACTGAAAAAAGAGGAGGAAGGCTCTTCCAATGGCCCTTGATAATAACAACATACCTGCAGGTGCCGTGCACGACCCCACCGAAGTCCATGAACTCAACACACAATCTCTTCTGCAGCATGGTCCATTGCATGAGTTATGCTGAGTCAACTGCGGGCAAGGAGTTCCGTTGCAAGAAACAGCGGTTGTCACTCTCCTGGTCCTGCTCCGTGTTCCAGTTTTTTCACATNAACTCCCCCGAAACTCAGTCCGTGCATGACAAAATTTGAAAAGCTGGAGGATGGATATATTCACATGCTGGAAGATATTCGTATGCAAGAAAGTTCCACGAAAAGAGGGCAAATGTGATTATAGAGGATGATATTATTTTGTTGTACAGTATTGTAGTTGTACGGCCTTGTGCGTTTTCCATCCAGGGGTTTCCCCTCTTCCTCAATTCAGTGGCGTGACGAAAAGTAATCGCTGATTGGTCAATTCATTTCAATTGAGTTGAATTGAAGTTATTTTTAGAAAGCCGTTGGCTTTAGCTCCGTCAACTAACTTTAAATATGTGCGAAATCAGGAAGTATATCTTTTTACAGCAAACGCCGGACCATTCATTTGCATTCATGTTTCATCCATTGGTTTCGCGGGTTTAACAGTAAATAAGGGCACGCAAAGACAGTTATCTATAAGAATGGCATTAATAGCAAGAATTCAGGCAATGGGATTGGCTCAGTTCGTTGAAGCAAGTCCGTATACATTCCGAATCAAATAACAAATTGTATCAATGATTTGGTGAAAGCAAAAAAATAGATGTACCGGCAGCCCCCAGTAATTACAAGTGTTTTCAGGAGCCTGAAAGCAGGTAGAAACACTTGATAGAAACAAGGCATAAAATGGCTAATAATAACAAAAGCGATTGGAAGAGTCTTCAATGGTTGGCCCAAAATTAAAAAAAAAATGAAATAACATTTCAAGAGTTTCTGTATCATTAGAAAGTAACAACATAGGGCTCAAATCTTTAAAAAGTTCGGTGTAAAATTATAATACAGTTGCCTTTGAATTAAATGGCTTGGAAGGAATTTAGGGTTGTTTGTTGTAAGTCTGCCGTGGAAATTTATTGATATCGTGATTAGCTTCAAAATGGCGGCATTTATTAAATTTGAGGCTATGACGTCATCAAATTTCTAAATCCTAAACCAGAAAAGATACTGATTTCTGCTTTTCATGAAATTGTAGGCCTTCATAAACTATGGTTTTCTTGAAAGTTATATGATTGCTCGTCCTTTGGTTTAGGATTTACGATGACTTAGATGTTTTCAAAATTTTCCATCAATTTATTCAAAAATCATTAAATTACCGCCATTTTGAAAAAAATCAAGGTATTAAAAAATTTCCACGGCCAATTTGCAGCAAGTTACTATAAGTTCCTTTCAAGCAATTCAATTCAAAGAAAAATGGAATAGAATTTTACACCCACCTTTTTAAAGATTTGAAAGATTTGAGCCATATGCTGGAAGTAACGCCTGAGCTAATACGAAGCATTATCTCACCATTTCAATTGTTGAAACATTGATCATATTGAGCCAATCATTTATGGTTTTAGTAAAATCCAATGGAACGTAGTTTTGAAGAACTCTTCATTGAGGTTTAGAAAATACATTTTAAATCATCAACAAATGCTCGAAATTAAGATGAAACCTCAGTTTGGCAACGGAGTTGTAATTTCTTAAATCGGTGCTATAGTTTTTGTTGCACGATTTTCAAACATTTTTCTGACTCACCCGTGTATGCCTATGGAATATGCACTGGGCCTACTACTGGAGGGTGAGGTCAAAGTGGGGTGATAGGCCGAGCAGCTTGAACGGTTTCCGTCGGGTGACTGAAGTTAAGCTCGGTCGAGTGAGCTCAAATTCCAGATGGGTGACCTCTCGGATGCCTGACCTCGCAACTCACTTCGCCGTCCTTCGGCAGGGACGTTAAACTTGGGGTCCCATGCCAGGATCCGACAGCAAAGTGGGCCTACATTAGCTTTAACTAGCTAGAAATCCTTTTAGCCCACTTAAAATGAATTACTGAAAAAAGAGGCGGAAGGCTCTTCCAATCGCCCTTGATAATAACAACATACCTGCAGGTGCCGTGCACGACCCCACCGAAGTCCATGAACTCAACACACAATCTCTTCTGCAGCATGGTCCATTGCATGAGTTATGCTGAGTCAACTGCGGGCAAGGAGTTCCGTTGCAAGAAACAGCGGTTGTCACTCTCCTGGTCCTGCTCCGGTTCCAGTTTTTTCACATTGTGCATTGCACGATCCCCAATTTCCCCATNAACATACCTGCAGGTGCCGTGCACGACCCCACCGAAGTCCATGAACTCAACACACAATCTCTTCTGCAGCATGGTCCATTGCATGAGTTATGCTGAGTCAACTGCGGGCAAGGAGTTCCGTTGCAAGAAACAGCGGTTGTCACTCTCCTGGTCCTGCTCCGTGTTCCAGTTTTTTCACATTGTGCATTGCACGATCCCCAATTTCCCCATGATGAGACAGCACAATTCACTGGACAACATCTAGAAAGGAAAGCATCTAGTTATTGATGACATAATTCTCATAGCTACTCCATTTATGAATTAGACCGCATTCACACGATACCGGTACAATATCAAACCAGTAGAAATGTGGCCGATAACCCTCCTGTTCACACGAAAACCGCACATGTTTGCAGGCAGTTGAAAACAGTAGATTTTGAAAACGGAACTCTAACCGGCACGTTCTGAAAAATGGATCGCGTGCACGCTCGAAATGGATGAAAATGGAGCATCTTTCGATGCTTTCAAAACGAGGCTGATCTATTCGTAAGGTGTAGGTACATTTTTACATTTCTTGGAAATTAAATTCTTGGGGGAGATTGCAACGAATTTGTTTACTGACAAATTTCCTACTGTTTTCCGATTGTGCCAGCATCGTGTTAACACTAGTTAAAACTTTGCTACCATCACATTTTTTTAACCGTTTTCAAATTGTGCTGGTATGGTATGAACGTAGCCTTAGTTTGCACTCTGAAAAACGAATTATAAAACATCAAATTCTACTACCGGGTGCGCCAAAATAAACTATGCACGTTTGGCAGGCCACAATAAATCGTACACTGGAACGATTTTGAAGATTTATGACTTAATCTTTAGCAGAAAGCCTGAATTACATTCTAGGACTTTTTGCAAATTTGTCCGTTATCAGTTTTAGAGCGAGAAGCGAGTTTCTTAAAATGTTCGTTTTCGAAAACATTGCAAACGATCAAAAAACGTAGATCAAATTTTAAAAGATTGAACATGAATGAACAAAGAAAAAACGTTCTCAGGGGAATTTGGGGGTTTAATACGAACTCTCGTACAGCAGATTACAGTTGGTCGATTTCTAAATCGCAAATCACCACGAACAAGTTCTATTCATGTCGATTCTTTAGAAAACTTGATCGATGTTTTTGATCGTTATCAGTGTTTTCGAAAACTAAAATTTTAGAAAACTCGCTTCTAGCACTAAAAACTGAAAATGAAAAAATTTGCAAAAAATCCCAGTATCTAATTCAGGCTTTCTGCTAATGATAAAGTCATAAATCTTTAAAATCAGTCCAGTGTACGATTTATTGTGGCCTGCCAAATGTGCATAGTTTATATTGGCGCACCCGGTAGTTCTGGTAATGTCCACCAAATTCTTCTTTCTTATTGGCTAATTTCAAACATTTTCCAGTTCCAAATTCCAGGTTCTTCTCTATTGGATATCACCTGCTTTACTGTGATCACGGGCAACGGCAAGATCAAATGTTGGCCTACCTTATTAGTTTTTGTCCGTCATGGCCTAATGCCCAAAAATCAAAAACCTTCGCAACATACCTCCAGTCCTTTGTTGACTAAAGCATGCTTGGCATCAATTAAATGTTGAAAGCACCATGTTTGTTCTTCTTGGAGTGAGGCGCATTTTAAAATTAGGCCCAAGGAGTGATGGCGGGTTGCTGGATCGCTTGCAGTGTGATTTGACAGTTTCGATAATACGAGAGCTGATAAACACAGAAGAAGAACAGACATGGTGCATTCAACATTTAAGTGATGCTAAGCATGCTTTACTCAATGAAGGACTGGAGGTATGTTGCGAAGGTTGCTGAGTTTTGGGCAATAGGCCATAACAGACAAAAACAAATGAGGTAGGCCAACATTTGATCTTCATGTTGCCCGTGCTGTCACCAGATAAAATAAGAGACCTCTCCAAAGAAGAAAGTTCTCTAATGCTATCTTGCTGTGACCAATGTCTGGCAAAACTATTTCACTAACGGTAACACCAATCTCTGTTGGATTTGGCTTGGGCCTGCAATAATTCTCTTGTCTAAATTCGATAACTTTTGCATCTACGGTTTCTATTAGTTGTCTTATCCATGTTTCGGCAACGTCTCCCCCAGATACCACAAAAACAGCAATTTTGACACTGGGTTCATAGGAATTAACCGTTCACCGACATAAGCAAACACGTAGGCCTTTCAATTGAGAAGTTAAGCCAAGCATCATCATACCTCTAAATGTAGGATACAAAAGTAGCCGGCGTTTGCACTAGTTGCGCAACAACGATACATCATCCAACACGTGACATAATACCATCTGTCAGATTTTGAAGGGTGAGGTGAAGAAGAATCTATGGAACGATTTCTACAGATGGCATATATCGAAAGACACTTATGGTGTTTTCCACAACCATGCCACAGATTACAGGGAAGAAGTTCCTGAGGGAATTCTTTACTTCCATCGTGAAGGTTTTGTTGTACATGTATGGAGAAAAAGCAATATAGTGTATGGTTGAAGGGAGAGGGGNCAGATTATAGCGAGGAAGTTCCTGAGGGAATTCTTTACTTCCATCGTGAAGGTTTTGTTGTACATGTATGGACAAAAAGCAATATAGTGTATGGTTGAAGGGGGGGGGGGGGGGGGGTAACTACTCAAAGAAAATAGGTGTTAATTTGGTCTTTTGAGCTTTCTTTGTCTCTTTCTTGGAGCTGACCAGTTTCGCCCACTAGGACATCTACAAATGGCACTAAAATGGCAGATGCAAGAAACGACAAAAGTCTAAGTAATTGGCACACTGGGGCCTTTCAAACCTTTGCCATCATCAGATGTTGGCGATGATAACACTCTGATTATAAAATAGTTTTGAATGGTCACAGTGTGCCGATTACTGCTATCAAAGATATCCTTACTGCCATGTTAATATTACTTATCGAGCCATTTTTACCAAATAAAATGAAAGGCTAGATTTTGTAGCCAAACGATAGCAGTACACAGGTTTCTATCTTTTTCTCTTGATGGGGGGGGGGGGTGATGAAGTTTGATACCCTGGAACAATACAATTCTTTCATTACAATACAATATAAGTTTCATCTCTCTCTTTTGTTGACCGACATATATGTTTGAATTAACTTTGTATGCCAAGTCAAACATGTAGGCCAACAGGGGAGGAAAATGATGGTTGGCCAATATAACGAGAAAAAAGGCAGCACGTTTGGGTTAACTTCCAGTTAATGTTCAGCTGTCTTAGCCTGATGAAATTTAGGGAGTCTAACTGCTTATGGTAATAAAGATCAACATGCATATAAAAGGAAAAAGGACACCACTAAGCTGGCCTATAACTTCGAAATTGCAACAAGCAGCTAACAGTTGCAACAAAGGTCGCTACCTTAGTTGTGGGATATACAAAGCATCTCACAGAAGAGGCGAAGCCTAGAAATGTATCACTTCTTGTATGAGCAGGCCTTAACAAGATAATAAATGTTGAAAAATTTGTTGGTGATAATGAAACCGAATCATACATGTATGCCATTCAACACTTCCGAAGGTGGCTTACAAAGCGGCATTTTTAGTTTCGTTATCATATTCAGATCAGAAATTTAACACCATATACTAAAAATAAATTTGCGTCTTTTGAATCAATTTAACCAAAAATAAAGGCAACATTTCTTCATGTGGCATCTGCGCCGTTTCGATGAAACAGCTCAATCGGTTGAGGGTCTGCCACGAAAGGAAAATTTTCCACAACTATCCATGTTTTTCCATTTAATTTAGGACAACCAAAGGATATTTGCGCTCGTTTCTTGCACCGGAATACTCGGCTTTCGACATGAAATGCCCACGAAGGCACAGGAGATCTCTCGCTGATATACACAACGAGAATTTTTGAAACTTCTACGAAGCCCTCAAGAAACTTTTAGAAATTTTCATCAAAGACTAAAATTCTTTGTGTCCTATGAAAATACGCACATTCGTAGATATTGATCAATCAACAACATGAAGTGAAACAATAACTCAAAAAAGGAACAAGCCCATCTTCACTTCCATTTGTGAAATTCTTTTAAAATTCATGCAACTTTTTGAAAAGATTATATGGCCCTGTCTCAAATAAGATGTCACCTGCAGCTACCCGCGAATAATAACAATAGAAGTGTGAAGGAATTTTGCGTCATCGCAAATCTGACGTTACATCACATTTGAGACGAACTTTAGACCCATGGAAGGACAGTGGTATGATTCGGATGTTTTGCAATCCTTCTTTAGACGTATTGTTTAGCTTTTCAAACAATAGGCCTATTTTCCCTTTAAAACAAGGCAACAATGGATTGCCCTCCCCCAGTCCTGGTCCCTTAACCCTATTGTACCCGGGGGGGGGCAAAAAATGCCCCCCAACCATAATTTTGATTATAAAACAGAGAGGAAATAGAAAAATGAACTGAAACATCCATGACTTTTCCTAATTTTTAATTGGGAATTAAATTTTAGACTTTCAATTGTCATAATTTAAGTCACGTGACCAGCAGATACCCATATTTGGAAAGAAGTACAAAGAAAAGGACGAAAACTGTCATAATTTCTTTGCTTTAACCTTGATGAAGTTGTGCTTGGTACCAAACGATTCCCCTTGCAAAGTACTTTCGTTTGATATATACATAATTCATATTTACTGATATCAGCAAATAATAGATTCCATGACGTCATGCAACTTGATGACGTAATATCTCTAACAAAGAAAGACAAAATTTTCAAATTTTGATATAAATCAATGGATAAACATATTTTCTTCATTTTTAAGTAGTTTATTGAGGTTCTGATACATTTTAAGTGAAATAATTAGCACTTTTTGTGTTTTCAGTAGTGAAGCTTATACCTGACTGACATGGTCCTATTGTTTGGTCGCTTGGCAACAAACCACATGACCAATTAGCATTAAAATCTATCATTAGATTCCTAATAGATGCAATTATTATTGTACGAAGTTACAATGGCATACTATTTACGGTTTTTAAGATAATTAGGGGGGCATTTTTTGCCCCCCCCCCGGGCAGTGGCCTGACCCTATGAGCCCGGGTACAATAGGGTTAAGAGAGGTTCTGATCAACAGGCGCTGTTGAAACTCAGCATAGGCGTCAATCTTTTAAAAGATTGCACACAACGAATTATAGCAAGCTCCCCAAAATTCCTTTCAAGCCATCAAAAAGTCAAGCAGACGGTACATTAACGTGCAATATTGCCTCATCTAAAGATTTCACGCCTATGCTTATTTCTGCATGATAGCCAAGGATGGCCATTAGATTAACTGTCATGGAAAGGCTTAGATATTGTCACACAGTTACCACAGGGGTACTTCATTGTGACAGTGGTTCGACCTGCATTTGGACTAATATGTATGAAAGAATATTCAAGGATTCCGAATCCATTTGCATGAATATCAGGAAATTTCTGACCCATGTGCATGAATATGTCGATTTGGAGAGGCAAGGTCTATTCAAATTTCTTCAGCATTGACTGGCTAGAAGCTGTTGTTGTCGTTGTTGCTAGACAAAACGTTGTCGTTTCTTGACTTAGTCGCTTCTCAAGCAAAATAACAAGGAAGATTTTCGTTGTTTGGTGCGGATTATCATTATGGGACCCATTGATAACAAAATTCTGAAAAAAACTAACCATCTACCAGAACTATCGTTAAAAACAAACCCACATGTAAAGAATTTCAGATGAAAAAACTAACTCGCATGAGCGGCACGTCCAGAATCATTTAAAGCCCCCCCCCTCCCCCCGGGCCAAATTTACAAGTGGGTGTTAGTAAAGGAAACCATCACAAAATTAGGAACAATGTTAGAGATACAACGAACCTACTGTGCTCAGCAAATGATGGCAATGAGAACACTAAACGTTGCTTTGCCATTTTAATAACGAGCCAAGACGTGATCTTCTCAACTGTGTGCACACAAAATTGCTACCTCGCAGTTTTTTTCAATCTTTCAAACGAAATCATTCTCCAATTCATTTAAAATGGAGACGAAAGGTTACTAATCGATTTAAAGAAAAAACTACTCGAGGCAACTATAAAGTTTATTCACGCAGCAGAATGCTATTGGAAGTAATCCTTTCCTGCAACCATCCCTGTATTAACATCCTATTTTCATGTAACATTTAACCTGCTTTTCTTCCATTTGCTAGACATTTGCTAGGGTCATTCGTTTGCTTAATGCATTTAGATATGTGTATTTGTGTTTCTATGCAATGGTCAAACAGTTCTAATGCATTTCCATTCTCCCTTTCGGTATCATATTGTAATTTGTCCATGTTTTATTTTCATGAGCATATACAGAAAAAAGTTTAACTAACAATATCTAGCATTGAATCATACAAGTTTGATCCAATGGAAGAAATAAAAACAATTCTCCTTCTAAAATCATACCTTCCGGTATTACAAGACTGTGATTCACTTCTGGTGCCCGGACAAGCCGTTCCCCCACAAGATGGATTCCTTGAAACCACCACATTCCTACTTCTCCTTCCGGTACCACATCCTTGGCAAGCACCCCAATTACCCCAACTCCACGCACAATTAACGGGGCAGCATCTCCTGTTGCAGGCTCTGGACTCTGATAAATGATAGCAACCACCTCCACAGCTTTGTACCCGAGTCACATATCGTGTTCTCGACTGTGTTCCTGCATTTCCACAATTTTGAGAACATCCTCCCCAACCCGACCAGCCGGACACATGACAATTCGAAGCAGAGCAGCGCCTTCGTCTTCTTCTTGAATCCCACCAAGCCATCGCATCGTCACATAAAAACCCGATAAAAATCACAAGAGCGATGGCCAGCATTTTCGTATCCATCTTGTCGATATGTCCTTGCTTACACCCAGAAGGGTATCTAAATTATGGTGTATTCTTTCAGATTTACCGTTATCTTCAGTGGGGCTTCAGTGCAGTTCTATTGTCAATGTTTGCATGAATCACTGCTGCGGTGCTTGTATCCTTTCGTGGATTTAATATGTCAGAATCGCGCCACGATTGAAATTCGATCAGCCTCGATCTCCTGCCATTTACTAATGAATAACTCTTGCAAGCAATGGCGTAGTTGTACGATTATATAACGTGATAAGACTTGTATGAATAAAAGTCTTGTTCAGGCGCTCCCAAACACAGTTCAATCGAAGGACAACTGAAAAGCCATTTCGGAAGTCCCCAAGCAAAACAGTTGCTACAGGGGCATCGGATTTTGGGCTCACCCGCGGGTAAGAAAGGTTTAATGGCACCCTAGCGGTAATCTTAGTTACATGCCATTCCCAGCATTGTGCACAAACCGCAGGTAGATCACATATGAAGTAAATCTTGCGTAACAATTTGTCGTGGGTTCCAGAGCCTCGAAACGCGGACCATAAAAAGAGCTTTCCTTTGTTGTTTCTTTGTTGGCCAAGGCCAAGCCTCGCTTTGGTTTAGTTTTTGAAATCACAAATGGTTGCCAGTGTGCTAGCCAACGGTTGAGTTGCAACTTGACAAAATGAGCGATTTATGTTGTTTGAAAAGCAAAGCCAAGAGTACTGAAATTCTCAGAAATTTTTCTCAAGAAACCTCTTCAAGAAACCTTGAAGTCAGGACACGCCACTGTCCCTTGGATATCAAAGCAATAATACTGCGAGGTATATCATTCAGTGGTGAACATGTTCAAATATATTGCAAAATTTACAGGACTGAAATCGGCCAATCCGTACTGAAATTCTCAGAGATTTTCTCAAGAAAGCACCCTCAAGAAACCTTCAAAACAGGAAACACCACTGCCCCTTGGATATCAAAGCAATAATATTGCGAGGTATATCATTCAGTGGTGAACATGTTCAAGTANTCAAGAAACCTCTTCAAGAAACCTTCAAGTCAGGACACGCCACTGTCCCTTGGATATCAAAGCAATAATATTGCGAGGTATATCATTCAGTCGTGAACATGTTCAAATGTATTGCAAAATTTACAAGACTGAAATCGGCCAATCCGTACTGAAATTCTCAGAGATTTTCTCAAGAAAGCCTCTTCAAGAAACCTTCAAAACAGGAAACGCCACTGCTCCCTGGAATATCAAGGCAATAATATTGAACAGTATATTATTTAATAGTGAACATGTTCAAATATATTTCAAAATTTACAAGACTGAAATCGGCCAATCCGTACTGAAATTCTCAGAGATTTTCTCAAGAAAGCCCCTTCAAAGAAACCTTCAAAACAGGAAACGCCACTGCTCCCTGGAATGTCAAGGCAATAATATTGAACAGTATATTATTTAATAGTGAACATGTTCAAATATATTTCAAAATTTACAAGACTGAAATCGGCCAATCCGTACTGAAATTCTCAGAGATTTTCTCAAGAAAGCCGCTTCAAGAAACCTTCAAAACAGGAAACGCCACTGCTCCCTGGAATATCAAGGCAATAATATTGAACAGTATATTATTTAATAGTGAACATGTTCAAATATATTTCAAAATTTACAAGACAATCGGCCAATCCGTACTGAAATTCTCAGAGATTTTCTCAAGAAAGCCCCCTCAAAGAAACCTTCAAAACAGGAAACGCCACTGCTCCCTGGAATATCAAGGCAATAATATTATACAGTATATTATTCAATAGTGAACATGTTCAAATATTTTTCAAAACTCCCCTGACAGAAATCGGCAAATCCGTACTGAAATTATTAGAGATTTCCTCAAGAAAGCCTCCTCAAGAAACCTTCAAAACAGGCAAAAAAATCACCACCAAATTTCCAGCCTAAGAGCAATGACTTTTACATTATTTTGCATTTTGTTTTTTGCGTGCATTTTGAGAGAATGAATCCCTGCGAGCATAACAACGTTGTTTCAGGTGAATTCATCCTCCCAAAACGTGTTCAAGTCATTGCTGTAAGGCAGAAATTTCTGGAATATTTGGTCGTGATTTTAGGTTATCGCTTGAAGGTTTCTTGGAGGTTCTGGGGCTGTCTTGAGAATATCCATCACAATTTCAGAACGGAGTGGCCGGTTTCAGTCGGTCAGTTATAAAATAGATTGAAATGTCTGCCAATACTATCGTCTTGATATCCGGAAGCAGATGGCCTTTAAAACCGGGCTTGTCTTTGATTCACCCGATAGAGTTTGCCACGTTATCAAGCTCCTAAATGGACTTAAAATCATACTGATGATTCTAAAAGGTTGGAACGACTCAGACAATTTCTGCTGCAGTTTCATGAAATATTACCATAAAGTTAATACCTTCCAGTGTTGCAAGACTGTGCCTCGCTTGCACTACTAGGACAAGCTGTTCCTCCACAAGACGGATTCCTTGAAACAACAACATTCCTGTTCCTCCTTCCAGTACCACACCCTTGGCAAGCACCCCAGTTACCCCAGCTCCATATGCAGCTAACTGGGCAGCATCTCCTATTGCAGGCTCTGGACTCTGACAGATGATAGCAGCCACCTCCGCAGGTTTGAACCCGCGTTACATAGCGTGTCCTCGACTGCGTCCCCGAGCTGCCACAGCTCTGGGAGCAAGCACCAAACGATGTCCACCCAGAAACATGACAATTAGCTGCAGAGCAACGCCTTCGTCGTCGTCGTGAGGTCCACCAGCTCTCTGTATCGTCGGTTAAAAACCCAAGAAGGATGGCAAGAATAACGAGCACCGCGCTTTTATTCATTCTGTTGATACGGCCGTTTCTTATGTCTGTAAGGGTAGCTGTCGTATGGCAGATTCTTCCAGATTCTAACTGTTATCATAAATTTGTTTGATTAAATTGTTTACATTTGCCACTGTTGCGGCACTTCTTTCTTTTTGTGATTTTGATATATCAAAGTGGCGCCATGAGAGAAAATAAATGTACTTCAATCCGCAACAGCCTCCGATGAATAACTCTTGCAAACTTTGGCTTATAAGCACCATACATCATGATAAGGCATGTTTCGACCGGCAATAATGCACCGTTGATGTGGCCTAGATTTAGACTCATGACATTCGTCTAAATTTTGCCCCATTCGTTATTTACTGTTTTACTGTTTGAATGGTTATTTACTGTTATAGTCATTCCGCTGAATCTTCGTTGAAGCGGAATTGGCATTGTGAGGGGGGGGGGGGGGGTTTCGCAACCTTGTCCCCAGGGCCTTTTATCATCTTAGGACGGAGCTTTCGTCATATGACGAATGGCCCTGGGGACGAGGTTGGGGGTATCGTTGGGGGGAATGGAGCAAAAACAAGGACTCATGTGATAAGTCCAGCCTAGATTATGACCCAAATTGTATTTTTATCACTCACTGTGTTATTTTGTCTTCGATATGAATGCGAGAAAAGCTTTATCAAGTTGCCTTTCCTTCGCTCTTTCTTTGTCACAACTTTGGCTTGAATGCTGCAATAGACCTTTTAGCTATTCTTCAAAAGAGCCTGGATCGAGCGTTATTTTTATACATTTTTATACGCGACGTTCTATCGAATGGCGTTAGAGCTTCTTTCACTATTGTGTACATTCGAAAATTCTACAAAATGTTGTTCTATTCTGATTCTTTTCAGAATAGCTAAGAGGTCTATTATTCAAATAAATTCTAACTGTTGTTCGCCATGATATCATTGGTTTTTGCAGCTGACCTCCTACGCAGCGATACGTCTCATTTCAAACTTCTGATCCAACGGGATTACTCTGGTTAAAGGTTGCTGGGAAGTTGCGTGAAAAACTATGAAAAGTGTTATTGTGGCTGACACGCCGGATCATGCCTTATCATATAACTTTATGAATTCAAGGAATGTATTGCCATCTCATTTTTTAATTAGTTGATTAAGGATTTTAATTCTATTTGTTGTTTTTTGTTTCAGTTGTGCTGTTACAGCTCGTCCCATGCTCGAAACAAGTTGCAACACTCCGATCTCTACAATCTAATTCGGGATTTGCGCTAAAGATCAAGTCATCAATCGTCAAAATCGGCCTAATGTACCACTCATCGTGGCCTGTCCAGAGCACAGGGAAACCAGGAAATAATTGTTGCTAAATCAACACTTGTCTTTCTTTGTCCCCATGTGCTTGCTCTTTGTCATTTTATGTATCTTAGTCCCCTTTGTTGACAGAGAAAGACCGTTTTTGACAAAGAAAGGCAATTTCTATTTGTAGTAACAATTATTTTCTTCTTTCCTTGTGTCCAAAGTGGATAGCCATTTTGACTCACCCAGTAGTTAGCTTGAAAATCCTACCATATTTCCTTCATTAATCCAGAATTTAGAACAACTCTAATTTCAAGTGAAAGCCCCTGATTCAACTCGCTCTGCCTCATCTACGGAGTGATAAGGTAAGGTGCGAGTTGCGAGTTGTAGTTGCGAGTCGCGAGTTGCGCTTATCATGCGAGTTACGAGTTGCAAGTTTCACTCATGCATTGAAAATGGCATGGGAACACGATAAAGAAGCTTGCTACGATAAAGAGGCGAAAAACAATCACATACACAGCCTCGTTTTCGTTTGCGCGATATGATGTCACTTCGCTCAAATTGCTTATTTGAATACGTAATGTCACAAGGAGAAAGCGAAAAATAGTGGAAAAAGTATAATACATCATTCATAGCAGTATTATCTTGTATTTTATCAACAATCATACCAACCCCGGACTTGTCCTTTAAGAAACTTTCACAATTTGCAGCTTTCATTCCCCCAAGTCGTTCAAGAATATACTGACATTGTCTACAGACATGAAGGTACCTGAACACTTGACCTTGGTGTTTCGTCACGATTTCGCAAGTAAACTAAACAACAAATACCCATTAAAAACTATGTGCATAGGAACGTAGCTACCATACGACTGACAAAAACAAAGTAAATAATGACGAAATGTGTAAACCAACATGATCCTAACATTTTCCGTGGCAAAAAAGGACAAAAGATACTTCAACATTTCTTCAGAGAATTCAGAGTAAAAGCAGACAAGGCCAGTTTTAGTCCCGAACTTGTTCTTTCAGAGAAATCAGTTATTACTGGCCAAAATTTGCAGGTAGAAACACCCGCAACACGACGCTAAAACAACAGCAAAATATAAAACATTCAATATATATTGTCAATACTGGCCCACCTTGAGTACAACAGCCAACAATGAAATGAAATAAGAAATAATGAAAATAAATTGAAATATTTCAAGACCTTGGTATGCAGGAGGGTCCTTACTTCACTGACACTGCCGTTCAGCTCAACTGTCCCTGACACTCTAATCTTCACGACTAGCAAAAATAAATGTTCACTTGTTGTCCCGTTTCTTGAATATAGTTTAGCCTCTGGAGAGACTGGGGTTAGGAGGAACAGAAACACGTAGCAAAATTACGACGGAGTTAGATTACGAGTATTAAGTGAGCATTTGATATTTCCCTTAGTTTCAGGGTGTAACAAAAATAACAAATCAAAGCGATTCAAACACTACAGTTTCCAAGAGTTTAATAATAAAAATTTTTGTACCATACCGNTCTTATGTTTATCACTCACTGTGTCATTTTTTCTTCGATAGGATTGCGAGAAAAGTTTGATCAAGTTGCCTTTCCTTCGCTCTTTCTTTGTCACAACTTTGGCTTGAATGCCGCAATTATTCAAATAAATTCTAACTGTTGTTCGCCATGATATCATTGGTTTTTGCAGCTGACCTCCTACACAGCGATACGTCTCATTTCAAACTTCTGATCCAACGAGATTACTCTGGTTAAAGGTTGCTGGGAAGTTGCATGAAAAACTATGGAAAGTGTTATTGTGGCTGACACGCCGTATCATGCCTTATCATATAACTTTATGAATTCAAGGAATGTGTTGACATCTCATTTTTTAATTAGTTAATTAAGGACTTTAACTCTATTTGTTGTTTTTTGTTTCAGTTGTGCTGTTACAGCTCGTCCCCTGCTCGAAACAAGTTGCAACACTCAGATCTCTCCAATCTAATTCGGGATTTGCGCTAAAGATCAAGTCATCAATCGTCAAAATCGGTCTAATGTACCACTCATCGTGGCCTGTCCAAAGCACAGGGAAACCAGGAAATAATTGTTGCTAAAATAAAAATTGTTATCCTTTGTCACCCTGTGCTTGCTCTTTGTCATGTTGTGTATCTTGGTCCCCTTTGTTGATAAAGAAAGACGATTTCTATTTGTAGCAACAATTATCTTCTTGTTTCCCTGTGTCCAAAGTGGATAGCCAGTTTGATTCACCCGGTAGTTAGCTTGAAAATCCAACCATATTTCCTTCATTAATCCAGAATTTAGAATAACTCTAATTTCAAATGAAAGCCCCTGATTCAACTCGCCCTGCCTCATCTACTGAGTGATAAGGTAAGGTGCGAGTTGCGAGTTGCGAGTTGTAGTTGCGAGTCGCGAGTTGCACTTATTTTGCGAGTTGCGAGTTGCGCTTATCATGCGAGTTACGAGTTGCAAGTTGCACTCATGCATTGAAAATGGCATGGGAACACGATAAAGAAGCTTGCTACGATAAAGAGGCGAAAAAACAATCACACACACAGCCTCGTTTTCGTTTGCGCGATATGATGTCACTTCGCTCAAACTGCTTACTTGAATACGTAATGTCACAAGGAGAAAGCGAAAAATAGTGGAAAAAGTATAATACATCATTCATAGCAGTATTATCTTGTATTTTATCAACAATCATACCAACCCCGGACTTGTCTTTTACAATTTGCAGCTTTCATTCCCCCAAGTCGTTCAAGAATATACTGACATTGTCTACAGACATGAAGGTACCTGAACACTTGACCTTCGTTTTTCGTCACGATTTCGTAAGTAAACTAAACAACAAATACCCATTAAAAACTATGTGCATAGGAACGTAGCTACCATACGACTGACAAAAACAAAGTAAATAATGACGAAATATGTAAACCAACATGATCCTAACATTTTCCGTGGCAAAAAAGGACAAAAGATACTTCAACATTTCTTCAGAGAATTGAGAGTGAAAGCAGACAAGGCCACTTTTGGTCCCGAATTTGTTCTTTCAGAGAAATCAGTTATTACTGGCCAAAATTTGCAGGTAGAAAAAACACCGCAACACGACGCTAAAACAACAGCAAAATATGAAACATTCAATATATATTGTCAATACTGGCCCACCCTGAGTACAACAGCCAAACAATGAAATGAAATAAGAAATAATAAAAATAAATTGTAATATTTCAAGACCTTGGTACGCAGGAGGGTCCTTACTTCACTGACCCTGCCGTTCAGCTCAACTGTCCCTGACACTCTAATCTTCACGATTAGCAAAAATAAATGACACTCTAATCTTCACGACTAGCGAAAATAAATGTTCACTTGTCGTTCCTCTTTTCTTGAATATAGTTTAGCCTCTGGAGAGAATGGGGTTGGGAGGAACAGAAACGCAAAGCAAAATTACGACGGAATTAGATTACGAGTAAGTGAGCATTTGATATTTCCCTTAGTTTCAGGGTATAACAAAAATAACAAATCAAAGCGATTCAAACACTACAGTTTCCAAGAGTTTAATAATAAAATTTTTTACCATACCGAGAATTAGAATTATAGGTTGCAGTTAGTTTCAGAGTGTGACGAAAATAAAAAATCAACTCACTCAAAAGGTTTTCAAGGAGTTTAGGAAAAAAAATTCCTCCCATTGAGTATTATTGAGTATTCTATATTGCCAAAAGTTTCAAATCTAGTCAGAACATATCGAACTATTCTGATTATTATTTCATGAACAATGCTATGAAATATACCTTCCAGTATTGCAAGACTGTGCCTCGCTTGAACTACCAGGGCACGCTGTTCCACCGCAGGATGGGTTCCTGGAAACCACCACATTTCTGCTTCTCCTTCCAGTGCCACATCCTTGGCAAGCACCCCAATTACCCCAACTCCATGCACAGCTTACAGGGCAGCATCGCCTATTGCAGTTTCTAGATTCTGATAAATGATAGCAGCCACCTCCACAGCTTTGTACCTGAGTCACATATCGTGTTCTCGACTGTGTTCCTGAATTTCCACAATTTTGAGAACATCTTCCCCAAGATGACCAGCTCGAAACATGGCAATTTGACGTAGGGCAACGTCTTCGTCGCCTTCTCCCCCACAACCAACCATCGCAACTCTGAATTGCGCAAAGTATTGTAAGTGCAAGAAATAACGTTGTCGCTTGCATTTTATCCAAGAAAACGTTTTCTTGTAGGCCTGAGCAGGAGCCAGAACAGCAGCTTGCAGGACAGCTCAGAAATTTGCCAGGATTACAAACGTCAGTCTCTGCTTATGATCAATTCAGCAATGGTAGCTGATTTATGCTTCATCACTGCGCAGCAGAATTCATACCACGCAACCTTCCCATACTATTCATAGGGTTGTTATGTTCCAACACGCACCTCAAGTGACATGCTTTTTGATGGAGTTTAGGACTTGTCGCATCATGCAGCAACTTATAAATTTGTTTATATGCCATTTAATCTACGCTCCTTCACAGAGGTATAAATTAAAGTGAGATACATGACAATTTCGCGACGTTTCGAGCTAAGCCCGTTATCAAGTCAACGAGCCTATCTCGAAGATAACGGGCTTAGCCAGAAAAGTCATGAAATTATCACACTATGTTCCAAGCACAATGCATCTTACTTTCATTGGGTATATTTATGAAACATTGTACAACACACATATCAAAAGATTGTTCCTCCTTTGCAAGTTGATGCTTGTTGATGCAATTTGCTACGGGGAAGTAAAAATGACTGACGGTTTGGTAGTCAAACGTCAATCATGATTTGAGTAAAGTAGGAGCTATGGCAATCTATCAACAACTTTTGCGATCTGCGCATGAGCTTGTGAAAGTCACATGACACACGTTTTAATTTAGCTACTATAGTTGTTCTTCCTTGTACTCGTTAAGGAGACGAGATGCGGTTTGTCCGAGGAAACGTTTTCCCCCCGTGCAGTGGGTTAACATGCGTAGAGCGTTTTGGGTTGGAACTCTGACGGGCGCATGAGCATTAACCTACTGCAAGGGGGACACATGAGTTTTCTAGGACAAAGAGTATCTCGTCTCCCCAACAATGCACCAAGGATTAACGTACGTCAAGAAGGGACCACATTAAGGCGTCCCTTCGTTTAAAGGCACACTGTCCCCTTGATGAATGAAAGAAATCGATAAAGATCTCTATTGAATATTCCACAAATTTACGCTAATTTCCTTTATTCAACGAAGGCAGGATCAGTCATGCGTAATTTTCATGGCCATGAATATTATGCATGAATGACTTTGCTTTCTTTGGATGAAGCAAATTATCGAGGGGACAGTGTGCGTTTAATGTTCATTTCGGACATTCCTGGTTAGGATTGCCTCATTTCCAACGATTAGTTCCAGTTGAATGAGAATGACAATGGTAAAAGTAAGACTTATTCACTATCCACTGGGTGGGCCAGGAAAATGTTCCCATTCTTGAAAATTCATAGCACCAAGAGTATTTGATGAATTAGATTGAATGGAATTCTGCTTCATAGCCGAGTGATGGTTAATGGAGGAATTTTCTAGCTTTCTCGCGTTCTGACCATTGAAAAAGTTGCAAGTTTACGACAAAAAAACACACCCTGGTCGGTTCAAGAATAAAAAATTTAAGTGGCCCATTCTGCCCACTCCGATACATTTTCTGAGATATATATTGTCTTTTATTCGGTTCCTATGGTATCGTCCCTGTAGTATTGAATAGTTGAATTGCAATTGGAAAGGATAGTAGACTGTATCACGTATTGTAATATCTTACATAAATACATCTATGAAAAAATCCCCCCCCCCTGCATCCTACCCTGATAAAATAAAACAACAGAAAATAAGGTATAAAGGAGACGTCATTCCATAGAAAGTAGAAAAGCTTTCACCATTCGAGTCTAAAAGCTTGGATCGATATCCCTATAACCATACAGGATCTCTCTTCACTGCACCAATTTAAAAAACACCTCAGAATACATTTGAGGAGCTGTATTCAACTCAAACATGGCTCCCTCGAAGATCAGTCTCATCCTTCAATTATTACTTTTGATCTATGTAGATTGTAAACAATTGTTCGTATTAGTTGAATCACAGGTAACCTGGCAACGTTTTTTGGAAGGAAAATACTTCTTACAACTGTTCTGCCAAATTTGTCACTTGTGGTCGTTTCAAATCCATTTTTCGTGTTGATTCCAAATTTTGAAGTTACTTTTTGAAATTCTGAATTTCTTTAATGACGTCACAAATATAATAGTAGTTTGATCAACAACAAGTAAAGAAGGAGAAGAATCAATCCAAGAAGAAAATGGAACGTAGTTTCAAACAGATTTTTGAAACCTTGTAGAGAAAGAAATCCTACATTTCGATTGATATAAATTACAGTTTCATGCCATTTTTTCTGGCATAATTCATTTGTTGGCGAGACTACTATTGTTTCAAGGGGCTTCTATAAATTTCTTTGTGATGCCACAAGACGTTAAAGCAGAATTTCAAAAAATTACTTCAAAATTCGGCATCTATATGAAAAATGAATCCTAACTACTAAATACAACAAAATAGGCCGAGCAGCTGTATATTTTACTGCATTTTCAAAAACGTTATTAGAGTGCCTTCAATTCAATTAATACGAACAAGGGTGTATCTTTATGTAACCTTGTACCGGGCAAGTCGATAAAAAAGCTTGGCGTTTGAAAAATTCTGCTCCCTGAATATCAAAGCAATAATATTGAAAACTGTCTTGTTTTATTCCCGATATGTCCAATTAGCTTCATTAATTTAACCGGCTTTAATCCGACATTCCTTTCCATCAATGTGGGAGTTTTTTCTGCAGAAAGCCCCTTTTGAAAGCCTGCAAAAAAGAACGAAAACGACGAGCACATGTTCATTTGTTTTTCTTCCTGGTAACCATGACACTTACATGCATTATGTATTTCGTCATCTTGGGAGAAGGGATCCCCCAAATAAGTTATTCATACCGGGGGGAAGAGGAAGATTTTCCCTCCCTCCAATTTGAATAGTGTATCGAAAACAATAGAAAACATAAATGTTCTTCCTTGAAAACCTGCCAAACATTCCAACAACAACAACAACACAGTTACAAAGCAACAATCATTACAATATTACTCTGTTCTTGAGAATCGAGGTCGCATAGTTAGCGTTACTCAACCTCTTTTCGAGTTCCTACATTGTCTTCCTAACTCCAGATTTCTCCAAAGATTCTATTGCGTATAAGTGGCACGGTGGTACAATGGATTTGTCAAAATAATGTTTCACTCTCGAGTACAAAGTATGAAGTGAAGTCTATGTTATGATGGCGATTCCAAGATTTACATAGGATGACTCCTCATGAATAGCATATGGTCAAACAGGGGCAGATTTTGTAATACAATAGCAACTGTTGCGATTGCTTGACACCTCCATTCAAAATGATTAGCGACTGCAGACAAAGGAAATTCTCTCAACCATAAATTCAAAACAAATAAATACGCAAAAGTTTCTCTGAAACCCAAGTAGCTAGCGCGCTCGTTGTGCATTCCAGAAATTGCTTTTAAGAGCAACCATGAACACATATAGAAAGAAAAAGGATATATCTACATATCTGCCACGGGCATTTAATTTGCTTGGCTCAAAAGCCGATTGGGAAGCGATTCAATTCTCTTAATTTTTGGGTGTGATTAAAACACTTACTGCTCAGCTTCTGAGACAAACAAACAAAATGCCTGAGACAGATGAATAGATATATTCTTCTTCTTTCGATACATGCTCATGCAATGGAATGCACAACGAGCGCGCTAGCTACTTGCGTTTCAGGCAAACTTTTGCGGCTTTGTTATTTTTGAATTTATGGTTGAGAGAATTTCCTTTGTCTGCAGTCGCTCATCGCTTTGAAATGAGGTGTCAATCAAACGAAACTGTTGCTATTGTACTACAAAATCTGCCCTTGTTATATGGTCATGCTGTATGCATTATTTTTATGTTTGTACCATCTCCTTTTGCCCCGGGAGGCCCTCGTGTTTAGTCTGGCCCAAAAGTCAGATTTCCTTAAAAGATACCTTGTTAGTTCTAGGAAATAAATGTGATCTTATAGCCATTCGGCAGCAACAATTCAATAGTTTAGGCTTGGTGAGTTCTTGGTAATAAAGTCCAATTTCTTTCCTTTTGTCACTACATTGAAAAACATCTCTTTCTTGGGGCTTTGGAAACGTTCTTATCCATGCTGTGGCATAAACAAGTCAAAGTCACACAGGGCTCTTTGCATGCAGCGGCCAAAAATAACGCAAAACAGCAGGTTGCTTAGAGGAAAGGGAAAGAAGTGATTGTGATGAAGTTGTACGGATCACGGCAAGGGTTAGCCTGCGTCGCAGACCGAGTCTGCGACGCAGGCTAGGTAAGGGTAGCCTGCGGGCAGGGTCTGCGCGAAGGCTACGTAAGTAAATGAAAGCGAAGATCAGGATCTAACTTAGAAACCTGCATGGTCAAAGCCACTTCGAATTCGCGCAACAATGTCACTATGTTCCCCTCTCATTTACTGTATGTATCCCTGTAAATAACTGAATAGCCTCAAATTTGCTGCATGTGATCCCTCCAATGACATCATGCGATCCCTGTATCGCACTGGACAACAGCTGCCTTACTTAGCAGCTTCTACAGGACTGCACAGACGTTCCCCAGGGTGGTTCTTGGAAATAAATATGATCTTATCGCCATTCGGCAGCCACAATTCAATAGTTTAGGCTTTAGGTTTATGGAGTGCCAAATGCAAAAAAAATAATTTAATGGTTGTATGTGCTAAAATTTAACATATGCTTGTTTATTTGAGTAAATTTAACATATGCTTGTAGTTATGTTAAATTTGACACATGCTTGTAGTTTTATAAAATTTGACATATGCTTATACAAACGAGGTCATATTTTCACATTGCTTAACCATGGCAACGAAGTTATATTTTCACATTGCTTAACCATGGCAACGAATTCATTTTTACATTGCTTGACCATGGTAACGAAATCGCAACGAGGCTTTGGATTCAAATTGGATTCTGGTCACAACAAAAACCACTGCAGTGTCCTGGCATATTTTTTTTTTTTTTTTTTTTTTTTTTTTGCTCAGTGTTGTTCAGAGGTTTTTGCTAATTTATCAAAGAAAACAACAAAATAACGTTTCATTTTACTTATGAATGAAAAGCAAATGAATTAACAATTATTTTCCTGTCGAAACACCCGGTAGAGAAACCCTTAAATGCTGATGCTTTTGTTATGCAAATTTTGTTGATTGGGCTGAAAGACACTTTCGGGCGCCATTTTGGGTAAGGTGGTGCAATACTTATGTGAGGTAAGTGTATTTATGAAACATTGTACAACACACAGATCAAAAGATTGTTCCTCCTTTGCAAGTTGATGCTTGTTGATGCAATTTGCTAAGGGGAAGTAAAAATGACTGACTGTTTGGTAGTCAAACGTCAATCATGATTTGAGAGCTATGGCTATCTATCAACAACTTTTGCGATCTGCGCATGAGCTTGTGGAAGTCACATGACACACGTTTTAATTTTGTTACTAGTTGTTCTTCCTTTCACCAAGGCTTGGCAACGTACGTTAAGAAGGGGCCACTTTAGGGCTTCCCTTTGCTAACAATCATTTCCGACATTCCTGCTTAGGATTGCCTCATCTCCAACGATTAGCTCCAATTCCATGGAACGCGAATGACAATGCTAAAATAAAAGTTCTTCACTATCTACTGGGTGGGCCAGAAAATGTTCCAATTCTTGAAAATTCATGGATTTGATTGAATGGAATTCTGCTTCATAGCCGAGTGATGGTTGATGGAGGAAAGTTTTCTCGCGTTCTAACCATTGAAAAAGTTGCAAGTTTACGACTACACCACCTGGTCGGTTTAAGATTAAAACTTCAAGTGGCCCATTCTGCCCACTCCAATACATTTTCTGGGATATTCATTGTCTTTTGTTCCGTCCCTATGGTGATGGTATCGTCCCTGTAGTATTGAATGGTTGCATAGCAATTGGAAAGAATAGTAGAATGTATCACGTATTGTAATATCTTACATAAATACATCTATGAAACCCCCCCCTGCATCCAACCCTGATAAAACAAAGCAACAGAAAATAAGGTATAGAGGAGACGTCATTCCATAGAAAGTAGAAAAGCTTTCACTATTCGGGTCTACAAGCTTGGATCGATATCCCTATAACCATATAGGATCTCTCTTCATTGCAACAATTTAAAAAACACCTCAAAATACATTTGAGGAGCTGTATTCAACTCAAACATGGCTCCCTGGAAGATCAGTCTCATCCTTCAATTATTACTTTTTATCTATGTAGATTGTAAACAATTGTTCGTATTAGTTGAATCACAGGTAACCTGGCAACGATTTGGAAGGAAAATACTTCTGCCAAATTTGTCACTTGTGGTCGTTTCAAATCCATTTTTCGTGTTGATTCCAAATTTTGAAGTTACTTTTTGAAATTCTGAATTTCTTTAATGACGTCACAAAGATAATAGTAGTTTGATCAACAACAAATAAAGAAGGAGAAGAATCAATCCAAGAAGAAAATGGAACGTAGTTTTAAACAGATTTTGGAAACCTTGCAGAGGAAGAAATTCTACATTTCGATTGATATAAAGTACAGTTTCATGCAATTTTTTCTGGCATAATTCATTTGTTGGCGAGACTACTATTGTTTCAAGGGGCTTCTATAAATTTATTTGCGATGCCACAAGACGTTAACGCAGAATTTCAAAAAATTACTTCAAAATTCGGAATCTACATGAAAAATGAATCCTAACAAATAAATACGACAAATAGGCCGAGCAGCTGTATATCGTATTGCATTTTCAAAAACGTTACCAGAGTGCCTTCAATTCAATTAATACGAACAAGGCTGTATCTTTATGTAACCTTGTACCGGGCGAGTCAATAAAAAGGCCTGGCGTTTGAAAAATTCTGCTCCCTGAATATCAAAGCAATAATATTGAAAACTGTCTTGTTTTATTCCCGATATGTCCAATTAGCTTCAGTAATTTAACCGGCTTTAATCCGACATTCCTTTCCGTCAATGTGGGAGTTTTTCTGCAGAAAGCCCCTTTTGAAAGCCTGCAAAAACGAACGAAAACGACGAGCAGCATGTTCATTTGTTTTTCTTCCTGGTAACCATGACACTTACATGCTTCATGTATTTCGTCATATTGGGAGAAGGGATCTCCCAAATAAGTTATTCATACCGGGGGGAAGAGGAAGACTTTCCCTCCCATCAATTTGAATAGTGTATCGAAAACAATAGAAAACATAAATGTTCTTCCTTGAAAACCTGCCAAACATTCCAATAACAGCAACATAACAGTTACAAAGCAACAATCATTACAATGTTACTCCGTTCTTGAGAATCGAGGTCGCATAGTTAGCGTTACTCAACCTCTTTCCGAGGTCCTACATTGTCTTCCTAACTCCAGATTTCTCCAAAGATTCTATTGCGTATAAGTGGCACGGTGGTACAATGGATTTGTCAACATAATGTTTCACTCTCGAGTACAAAGTATGAAGTGAAGTCTACGTTATGATGGCGATTCCAAGTTTTCCATAGGATGACTCCTCATGAATAGCATATGGTCAAACATGGGCAGATTTTGTAATACAATAGCAACTGTTGCGATTGCTTGACACCTCAATTCAAAATGATTAGCGACTGCAGACAAAGGAAATTCTCTCAACCAGTAATTCAAAACAAACAAATCCGCAATGGTTTCTCTCAAACCCAAGTAGCTAGCGCGCTCGTTGTGCATTCCAGAAATTGCTTTTAAGAGCAAACATGAACACATATAGAAAGAAGAAGGATATATCTACATATCTGCCACGGGCATTTAATTTGCTTGGCTCAAAAGCCGATTGAGAAGCGACTTAATTCTCTTCTTTTTGGGTGTGATTAAAACACTTACTGCTCAGCTTCTGAGACAAACAAACAAAATGCCTGAGACAGATGTATAGATATATTCTTCTTCTTTCGATACATCCTCATGCTTGCTCTTAGAAGCAATTTCTGGAATGCACAACGAGCGCGCTGGCTACTTGCGTTTCAGGGAAACTTTTGAGGCTTTGTTTGTTTTGAATTTATGGTTGAGAGAATTTCCTTTGTCTGCAGTCACTAATCGCTTTGAATTGAGCTGTCAATCAAACGCAACGGTTGCTATTGTATTACAAAATCTGCCCTTGTTATATGGTCACGCTGTATGCATTATTTGTATGTTTGTACCATCTCCTTTTGCCCCGGGAGGGCCCTCGTGTTTAGTCTGGCCCAAACCACAAGTCAGATTTCTTTAAAAGATGCCTTGTTAGTTCTTGGAAATAAATGTGATCTTATAGACATTCAGCAGCAACAATTCAATAGTTTAGGCTTGGTGAGTTCTTGGTAATAAAGTCCAATTTCTTTCCTTTAGTCAGTACATTGAAAAAGATCTCTTTCTTGGGCCTTTGGAAACGTTCTTATCCATGCTGTGGCATAAACAAGTCAAAGTCACACAGGGCTCTTTGCATGCTGCGGGCAAAAAACGCAACACAGCAGGTTGCTTAGAGGAAAGGGAAAGAAGTGATTGTGATGAAGTTTTACGGATCACGGCAAGGGTTAGCCTGCGTCGCAGACCGAGTCTGCGACGCAGGCTAGGTAAGGGTAGCCTGCGGGCAGGGTCTGCGCGAAGGCTAGGTAAGTAAATGAAAGCGAAGATCAGGATCTAACTTAGAAACTTGCATGGTCAAAGCCACTTCAAATTCGCGCAACAATGTCACTATGTTCCCCTCTCATTTACTGTATGTTATCCCTGTAAATAACTGAATAGCCTCAAATTTACTGCATGTGATCCCTCCAATGACATCATGCGATCCCTGTATCGCACTGGACAACAGCTGCCTTACTTAGCAGCCTCTACAGTACTGCACAGACGTTCCCCAGGGTGGTTCTTGGAAATAAATATGATCTTATCGCCATTCGGCAGCCACAATTCAATAGTTTAGGCTTTAGGTTTGGTTGGTGAGTTCCAATTTCTTTCCTTTCAGTCCAATTTCTTTCATTTTTAACTTTGAAAAACATCTCTTGGGCTTTAGAAACTTTCTGAGCCATGCTGTGGCATTAACAAGTCACTATCACATAGGGCTCTTTGCACGCTGCGGGCGAAAATTTCTTCAGAGAACTCAGAGTTAGCTTCCTTGAAATGAGCAGACAAGGCAAGTTTTAGTCCCGAAGTTGTTCTTTCAGAGAAATCAGTCATTACTGGCCTAAATTTGCAGGTAGAAACATCGCAACATGACGATAAAACAACAGCAAAATATAAAAAATGTAAATGCTAAATAAATATATTGTCAATACTGGCCCACCCTGAGTATAACAACCAACAATGAAATGAAATAAGAAATAATAAAGATAAATTTGAATATTTCGAGGCCTTGGTACCCAGGATCCTGGACTTGCTCCAAGTCTCTCTTTTCTTCCTTTCCCCGTGTCCTGCCCCCTTTCCCCTCCCGTATTTATTGATCAAAAGCGAGACTTGGAGCAAGTCCACCAGGATCCTTACTGGCTCTGCTCTTCAGCCGTCCCTGACACTTGCACTCTAATTTTGACGACTAGCGAAAATAAATTGTCACCTGTTGCCCTGCTTTCTTGCAGATAGGATCTAGAGACAGAGTGGAGTTAGGAGGAACAGGAATACGCAGCAAAATGACGACAGAGTTAGATTACGAGTAAGTGAGCATTTGATATTTCCCTTAGAGTGTAACAACAATAGCAAATCAAAGCACCTCAAAGACTACAGTTTCCTACAGTTCAACAAAATTTTTCAGTTGAACATTACCGAGAATTATAGATTGCCGTTAGTTTCAGGGTTTAACGAAAATAACACAACAAATCACTTCAAACAGTACAGTTTCCTACAGTTTCCAATAGTTTAAAGGGGCATCCCGATCAAGATTAAGTCAGCCCTCGGAAATCGTTTTCCTTTCGTCGATCGCGCTTCTCAAACGCGAGATATGGAAGAAAACATATGGACCAATTTTAATTTCCATGCCTCACCAATTTTATGCATCGTTCTTGGCGAAAAAGGTAGCATATGTTCGTTATTGTCCGTCGGTCGGTCATCGGCGAGTCTTGATAGGCTCGTTGCGCGTCGCGCGTTAAATTGAGTTTGAATGTCCTGTTGTATCGTTCATTCATGTGTCCACGGTCGACTACGACGCGCAAGAGAATTGATCGGCTTTACTGAGAATTTTCGTTTTCTGTCGTGGATCGAAATTCCAGGATATGGCTGAGTTCTCGGTCTCTATTTTGAAAAGTATCTGTTTCGTTTTTGGCCCGTTTGAGCTTTATTCAAGTTGGGGAAACATTGGAAA